>JAVCKT010089141.1:0-14455 GCA_032273925.1 Rhynchotus rufescens
GTTGTGGAGTCTCCTTCTTTGGAGATCTTTAAAACCCGCTTGGATGCAGCCCTGTGCCATGTGCTCTAGGTGACCCTTCATGAGCAGGGAGGTTGGACTAGATGCCCTCTGAGGTCTCTTCCAACCTTAATCATTCCATGATTCTATGATTCTATGACTCGCATTCCTCTAGGACCCTGGTCCAGGAGTTTCCTCCAAGGAGGTCCCTGAGGAGGTCAAAGATCACTCTCTTGAAGTTCAGGGTTGCAACCTGACTTCTTGCCCAGCTTCCTACTGGCAGGATCATGAATTCCAGCATCTCACAGTCATTGTAGTGATAATTGCCCCCAGTCTTCACATTTCCAACTAGGCCATCTCTGTTAGTATCAGGTCTAGCAGCACCCCTATCATTGTTGGCTCATCTACCACCTACATCAAGAAGTTATCTGCAATGTACTGCAGGAACCTCCTGGATTGTCTGTTCCTAGCTGTGTGGTTATCCCAGCAGACATCAGGGTGATTGAAGTCTCCCATAAGGACCAGGGCCTGTGATGTCACAACTGGTTGTTCATGTCAGTTTTCTGGGTTAGGACAATGCTGCTGGCTATGCATGTGATGTCACCATTGTCCCTGTACCTCTGTGGTCCATGTCAGTGCAATTGGCCAGTGTCAGGATAATGATGTAACTTTGCTGCTAATGTCACTATTGTCTCTTTATGTCCTTATCCCATGTCTGGGAAATCCTTCTGAGTGTGCTTTTTAGGTCACTATTGCCTGTTTATGTCACTGGCCAGTATTGTGGGCATAGAGCCCTCATGTTCTCTTCTGTGTACACGGTTCTCTGTTTCTTTCTGTAGGGTACACAACACACACATTCATTCGTTCTCCTGTTCTCAAGAAACAGATGTTTACTTCTCCTTCACAGTGCAGTGCACAGACTTTTGCACCATTTGCAGTGCATGGGACAAAGATTTTTACACTTTCAGCGCTGTGCAGTCTACCAACCTAATCTGCTGCTCCAGTGCAGAAACTGTGGACGTTCCCTCATTCAAAACTCTGGTAAGCAGGCATGTTCTGTCCTCCTGTTCTCAAACAACAGATATCCTTCCTTCTTGTGCGTGGCAACTGCAGACATACACTCCTCCTATACTCACACCACAGACATTCGTTCCTTCTCCATAACACGGGGCCTGGTCATTCTCTTCTCACATGGTGCTGATCTTCACTCATACTTTCTTCAGGTTGCACAAAACAAACATTTACTCCATCTTCTGTCCTCACAACAGGCATTTGCTCCTTCTGCAGAGCAAAAGCCAAAAATGTTTGCTCCTTTTCCAATGTGCTAACTGCAAACATTTGCTTCTTCACCTGTCCTCACACCACAAAACATTGCTTCTTCTGCAGAGCAAAAGCCATAGATATACATTTCTTCTCCTGCATGATGACTGCAGATATTTGCTCCTTCTCCTGTCACACCACTCACATCTGACTCACAACACTGACACCTGCTTCTTCTTCAAGGCAAAGAGACTGGACATGCTCTTCATGTCCAGTGCACACAGCAGAGACATTGGTCAGTGTGTGGGCAATGCTGCTGTCTGTGCCTGTCATTTCAATGTTGACTCTTTATCTCCCTGACAATGTCGGGGAAATGATCCTGGTTATCCATGTGAAGTCACTATTACTATTATATAATATTATATTTATTTATTTCACTAGACATGTTCAGGACAATTCTGCTGGCTGTGCTTCTGAGGTCACTACTGCCTGTTTATGTCACTTGTTAGTGTCAGGTCAATGCTACTGACTGTGCTGGTGATGCCACTATTGCCTCTATGTCTCGTTGGCCCGTTTCAGGGCAGTGCTTCCAACTGTGCTTCTAAGTGTCTCTGTTGCCTCTTGGTGTCACTGCGATGTTAGCGCAATGCTCTTTGCTGTGCACGTGATCACTTTATTGCCTCTGTTCCTCATCGGCTGCTGTAAATGCATTGCTATTCACTGTGTCACTGTTGCCTTTTTATGTCCCCAGTGATAGGACAAGGGGTAATAGGTGTAAGTTGAAACACAGGAAGTTCCATCTGCTTGGGTGGAAGAACTTCACTGTGAGGGTGACAGAGCCCTGGAACAGGCTGCCCAGAGAGGTTATGGAGTCTCCTGCTCTGGAGATCTTCAAAACCTGCCTGGATGCCACCCTGTGCCACATGCTCTAGATGTCCCTGCTGGAGCAGGGGTGTTGGACTAGATGACCTCTAAAGGTCCCTTCCAACCTCAACCATTCTGTAGTTGTGTGTCATTGCCCAGAGTCAGGGCAATACTGCTGGCTGTGCTTTTGACTTCAGTACTGCATCGAGTGTTGGGGAAATGCTTCTGGCTGTGCTTGTTATGCCACTATTACCCTTTTTTTTCATTGATCACTTACAGGCCAATGATGCTGTCTGTGTTTTTGATTTCAGTAGTGCATCTTGTTGTCATTGGTTAGTGTCAGGGCAATGCTGCTGGCTGTGCTTTTGAGGTCACTATTGCCTCTATACATCACTGACCAGGATTAGGCCAATTACTGCTGCCTGTGGTTTTGAGGTTGCTTTTGCTTCTTTATGTCACTGGTCAGTATAAGGGCAATGCTGCTGACTGTGGTTTTGATTTCAGGACTGCATCTTTTTATCATTGGTTACTGTCAGGGCAATGCTGCTGGCTGTACTTTTGAGGTCACTACTGCCTCTTTATGTCATTGTTCCATGTCAAGTCAATGCTGCTGGCATTGTCAGTGTCAGGCCAATGCTGCTCACTCTCGGTGTGATATTATTATTACCTCTTTTTGTCATTGGTCCATGTCAGATCAATGCTGCTGGCTGTGCTTGTGATGTCATTATTGCCCGTTAAAAGTGTTCTAAGTCTGGGTGATGCTGCTGGCTTTGCTTTTGAGGTCACTCCCACTTCTTTATGTCACTTGCCAATGTTAGGGCAATGCTGCCATCAGTGCTTTTTACATCACTATTGCTTCTTTATGTCACTGGTCAGGATGAGGGCAATGCTGGTGGCTCTCCTTGTGCTGTCAGTGTTGCCTCTTTATGTTATTCGCTAGGGTCAGTTTTGTGCTGTTGGCTGTGTTTTTGATTTCAGTGCTGCATCTTTTCGTTGTTGGTTAGTGTCAGGGCAGTGCTTCTGGCTGTGCTTGTGATGTCACTATTGCTTTTTTTCTTCATTGGCCAGTGTCAGGGTACTGCAGCTGTCTGTATTTGATGTCACTATTGTGACAGATGTCACTATTTGATGTCACTATTGTGTCAGAGCAATGCTGTTACTCTCATTGTGATGTCTCTATACTCTCTTTCTGTCATGTGTCCATGTCAAAGCAATGCTCCAGTCTGCTCTTGTGATGTCACTATTGCCAGTTTATGTCAGTTTTCTGGATCAAGACAATGCTGCTGGTTATGCTTGTGACAATACTATTGGCTCTTTATGTCATTGGCCAAGTTCAGTGCAATTTTGCTGACTATGTAAATAATGCCACTATTGCCTCTTTTGGCCATTGTCTGATCAGTGATGCTGGCTCTGCTTGTGTTGTCAGTATTGCTACTTTATGTCATTTGCCAGTTTCAGGGCAATGCTGTTTATTATTATCAGGACTGTGCTTATGATTTCACTATTAACTCTTTTTATTATTGGCCAATGTCAGACCAATGCTGTTGGTTCTCTATGTGATTAGACTATTACCTTTTTATGTCATTGTCCGTTTTCAGTGCAATGCTGTTGGCTGGGCTTGTGTTGTCATTACGGTCTCTGTGTCTCATTAGTGTGACTTATGTAAGACGAGCAGAACTGACAGTAACACTGCCATTCTTTCTTTCTAGGTTACTACACACACAGAGGTTCCCAATGCAGGCTGAGAGCCCCTAAGGATAGAGGTAGGATGCCAGAATGTGTCGCTGTACCCGTCAGCGTCTTTACTAGAATTAGGAAGCCTCTGTGAAAGCAGCTGCAGGTGACTGAGGTGAGACTATGCATGAATGTGAAGGCTTCCATAAACACGCCTGGCCTGTATGGGTGAAAAGAGGTATGGGTTCACCTTCTGGCACCTCTGCTATGCTTCCAAATCTACATCCCACAGATGCTCTTATTGCCACTCCACTCAGCAAATGCTCCTGTGCCTCCTCCTTTTCCTAGAAGATTGTGGTGTCATATCGGATAAATCAAAGACCCTTATAAAAACTGCCAGCATCCCTTGATTGTCTCTTTCAGAGTGCCCTGAAGCTTCTGTAGCTTAAACTGGGGAGGTCTCAGAGCTCTTAGGCTCCTGACTCTGTGAGGAGTGAAGATATGCTCAGGGCCAGGTTGTCCCTGGCATGTACCCATTAATGCTCTGTGACCAGATCTTTGGAGTCCAGACTCCTTCTGCACGGCCTGCACAGCCAGGAGAGCTGGTATCTCATCAGTCTGGGGATATCTCAATGCTGGGGTCTCATTTTAATGCCTCTGTACCCTTTTCCCCTTCACAGGGGCTCCTTATGCAAGTACCTAACTTTTGCACTCACAAGGTCTCCAGGACTCTCAAATGTTTCTACACTATATCTGTAACTTTTGTTAAGACTAACAAAAGTAAACTAGCAAACTAAGTAAACTTAGTAAACTAAGACTAACTAAGTAAAATCACCATGCTTCCTTCCCTAGTTGGAGGTTCATGATGGATATGGGTGAAAATCAGGAGCCTGCTCTGACCAAAGCAAGCTGTATCCTTCCCTCTGAAAAGAGCACCATCCCACGAGGAGCCATCTTTGTCTCTGCCTAAGTTTGTACTGATAATTTGCACGTGCCTAGTGAGCCTAGAGTGCCTTGGCCACCTTTTGGTGTTACCATAAGAGCTTTCCTGTGTATCTTGGTTGAGAATCCAAGGGAAGGCAGAAAGCATAGCAGTGTCTGTAGAGTGTGCAAGTGGTGAATGTCCTGCATCCATCTCTCCTTGCTAGCACTTGGAGATATCCAGCAGAAGAGCCAGATCTGCGGGGCGAAGACAATATGTCTTTAGATTAGCTGACACAGCAGAGGTGCCTGGTGCAGTGCTGAGTTGATGTGACTGTGTCAGCAACCCTCTCCAGTGAATTTACTCCCTCAGCTCATCTCTGTGCCTAGACACTAGCAATAGCAGTGACATCGTGCTATTGTGTTGTAGGTGCTCCTAAGGTATTCATAGGCCAGTCCCAGATTCATATCTTCTCTTGCTGGTTGTGACATCACTTGTGGCTCATTGCCTGGTAGGTTAGTGACGTACATGGGTTTTGTGTCAGTGATCGGGATGTCACATGTGCCTGACACTCTGAAAGACCAGTGCAGGATTCACAGGTGCTCTTGGTTGTTGTGACATCAGATGTGTCTCAGTCCTGATAGATCTTTCTTGGACATGAAGTTAGTGTTGGTAATTGTGAGGTTACATGTGCATAAGCGATAGGCCAGCATGAGCATCATGCCTGGTCTTCTTGGTTGTGAATCACAACTGTGACAGTGCCTGAAAGGCCAGTGAAAAGACATTGGTTTGGTGCTGATGACTGTTATTTCACTTGTGCCTGAGGCCCTGATAGGTCAGTGAGAGGCAAGAACCTGCCCTTGCTAGTTGTGAGGACTGCACTGGTCCCATGGTAAGCAAAGAAGGCACTTGGTTCAGTGCCAGGCAAAAGGCTGCTGTTAGTAGTTGTGAGATCACTTATTCCTGACGCCTTGCTAGGCCAAAGCTAAGCTCATGGCTGCGCTTGGTGGTTGCAACATCTCCTGTGCCTCAGTGCCTGGTAGGCCTTTTTTTGACATATGGTACATGTTGCTACTTGTGAGGTCACATGTGCCTGAGGCCCTTATAGGCAAGTGCTTGGAACATAGCAACCCTTAATGACTGTGAGGTTCCCTGTAAGTCAGGGCCGGGCAGGAGGCTGCTTGTACCTGATTGCCAGATATGCTGTGCTTGTGAGGTCACCGTGGCTGCTGTCATTTGCCATCCAGGGTTAGCCCACTGCTGCTGGCTGTAGCCCACTGCTGCAGTTCCTGGATGTTTGAACCTTGCCTATTGTTTAGAATGAGGACTTTCTCTTCTTCTACCGTGCACAGACAGCAGACATTTGTTCCTTCACCAGGATGCAGGTGTTGGACAATTGCTAATTCTCTAATGCACAGGTGGTAACATTCCCTAATTCTACAGCTCATAGGTCCTGGAAATTTGCATCTCCAGTACACAAGCCACAGACATACATTCCTTCTACTGGGGCCAGGCCACAGATTTTCATTCCCTCTGCAACCCTAAGGTCCTGGATATTCAGTCCTTCCACAGTTCCCAAGAACTCTCTAGGGGACAGGCCACTGATGTTTTTGCTCCTTCTATAGCTCACAGACCATGGATGTTTACTACTTCTGCAGTTCAGAGGCCCCAGATGTTCGTTCCTCATCCAGTGTGAAGATGTGCACCCCCATCTTCAGTGTGAAGGCTCCAGACATTCACCCATTCTCCCATGGGCAGGCTGCAGCAGTCCATTTCTTCTTCAGTGCACACTTACAGGGATAGAGTCCTGTAGGGGGTGAGCCACATAAATGGACTCCTACGGCAACTCAAGAGGCCTTGGATGTTCACTCCTTCTCCATTACACATGACACAGATGTTCTCTCCTTCAGTACACAGGCCACGGATGTTCGCTCCTTCTGCAGGGCACAGTCTGGAGCAAGCTGCTCATTGATTCTTCACTTCATGCTTTGTGTAAGCCCTGCTCACAGCCCTCAGGTAGACATGTGGCATACTGCCCTCCCTCCTGAGGACAGAAGAGCTGTCCCGCAACTCCTTCAAGAAGCAGAGCTTCACCTGACGGGGGGCATGGGGCAGAACCACATGTGGCTTTGTTGCTCACAATTCAGGCTAGGGAGTGCAAGGCAATATGTTCCACTTCCATGTGACTCGTGTAGGGTCAAAGAACAGAGAGACTTTTTTTGTACCCCCACTAGTCTCTTTTTCTAAAGGAGACAGGGTGAGTTTTGCTCCTGTCTGTCTCTTTCCTTAAAGGGAAGAGATGTATGTTCTTAAACATGGGGGAGGTCCTCTCATGGAGTTCCTGTTAACGCTTCCTCATATGAGATGTGCTACCAAGAGAAGAAAACACTGAGCTACACTCCTCCTGTAGCCTCTTCTGAGCTACACTCCTCCTGCAGCCCCTTCTGAGACACCTAGCCTTCTCCTACTCCTCAGTCCAGGCCGCTGTCAGCATCTGCAGGCAAAGCAAGCCTGCAGACTGGCACTGCCTCAGCGACAGCACCAGCCAGCTCAGGTGCATCACACTGCTAAAGCTGGAAGGTGTCTGTGAGGAGACCAAGCAGAGGACTCGCAAGCCCCTCGCCGACTTTCTAAGTTAAAATATCTGTGCTCTCCCATCTCCATGAGGCGAGTGGCAGTACCTACTGCTTGTATCACTGTGCTGAGGAGAACTTCCCAGAATCTCCAGCACTAGCATAGGATATACACAACTTTGTGCACTGACATTTCGAGGCCTTTGCCTGACACATGGAGAGCACAAATCTTCTGACGGGGCTGAGAGTGGGGGAGGCCCTGCTGGAATGAAAGTCAAAGCAAGGCAGCAGGGCCCCAAGAAGAGGAGGAAAGTAGGTTGTGGCTATGCATTAGAGAGATTAAATGGTATTACTATGGGCTACGTTGGATCTGAGTATAAAGCTTCAACTCACTACATGGATAATGGAGGGCGAGGATCCTGATAAGGGCGTGTTCCTATGGGAGCTGGCCCTCTTGGCTGCTCAAAAGTGTCCTGGCTCCAGGGGTGGGCAGAGAGAGGATCCTTCTTCCCCAGAAGATCTATCCCACGTGTCTGTTTCCCCATTGTGGGAGCATTCAGAATCAGGTGCTTGGTAATGTTTTGGGGAGGGGGAAGTATAGTCATTATTTCATTATCATATTTGTGGATGTGGGTTTTACTATGTGAAGCTTTTACTGGCATAGGCCACTTTAGGTAATTCGTTGCTGCAGTCTGCTTTCTTTCTGGGCAGGGCAGATATTGCCTCCCAGTTGTGGTTACTAAGTTGCTTTATCGCTTCGTTATCTCAAGGCTACAAATCCCCACTTCGAGACTAGAAACTTTGCTTTAAGGTTTCATACTACTCAGGTTTTTAGACTTTGGCTGATTTAAGAAAATAATCCATATTTTCTTTTATATGATTAATACATTTTTGTGTTAGCATTATTTGTTTTGGCTGATTAAGCAAAGCGTTGCAAAAGTTAAGGCAAAAAGGTAGACTCTAGAACATGAAGCGACATGAAATATAATAATGATTTAGAATAAAAAGCAAATAGCTGTTTTAGCCAGTTGAAATTTGGGATCCAGGGCTTAGCTAAGATAAATCAAGTCTTGTTCCCAAGTCACATCTTGGCTGACTTAGTAAAACAAATGAAAAGTTTTCCATATTTCATTAATATCAATTCTAGCCTGTTGGCTTGGAACAATAAATATACAACTATGATTAATTAATGCATATATGGCCCATTGGGCTACTAATCTTGTATCTAGTCCAAATTGGTTTTCTAGGGCCAGCTAGGATACTTCATCTTAAGAGTACTAGGCAGAACCAGACAATGGAACTGGCTGACATTGGCTCAAACTCCCAATATGGAGAAGATCCAAATTTGGGGAGCCCTCTTGAAGCAGGTGTTTCCCCAAAACCAGTGAGATTGGCTGCTCACATCCCGCTTGAAACAGCTCTTAGAGGGAGCAAGAGGAGGAGGAGAAGTAGGCAGTGCAGCAGTGTAAGCATACTTGAATCCCTCTCCTTATCCTCACATCCAGTGTCTCCTTAATGATGAACATGTAGAAATTTATGATGGATTCTCGAGCAAAGTTCACAATGATAAAGGGAAACAAAGATGGGGAAGCTCACCTAGGAAAAGCGAAACAGAGTTAAAAGGAACAGGGAGACTGAGGATATTCCACTAGGAAGGGTGGAATTCCCCTCCTAATGGAATATACCAGAGACTTAACGGTGGTGGTGGAAAGAATCAATCAATTGGGAATGGATGTTTTAAGAACTATCCTAATACCTCATAGAGGACTGGCTTCCCAAATCCATCCATAGCCTGGAGAGGGAATTGGGGGTAGGCGGAGGAAGAAAGAACAAAACCCTCATGCTGTCTTTTGGAGTGTTCTCCAATCTCTGCAATTATTGACACTAAGCAATATCCTTCACCAAAAGCCCCTACTGAATAGGCCTAAGAATTAGAAAATAGGGGACTATAGGAGACATGGCCAGTAGATTTTATTGGACGCTTATTCCAGTCCTCACACGGATGCCAATGTTTATCTCCGGGAGTGAAGATCATGTCAGGATTAACAAAAGTCTCTACGTGTATAAAATAAAACAGAGAATCAGTCCTGGCAGGTTTAAAGTGCTGGTTTGTGGTATCATCATGGCCAAGAGAGATCGAATCAGGTAACGGGGGCGCCTTTTAAGAATAAAATCATCAAAGGGTGGGTCATTGATGAAGGTATTCAGTGAGTAAATCATCTGGCCTACTATCCTCAATCTAATAGAACAGCTAAGCACATCAATGGTCTAATGTGTTTGAAATGATCGTTCTAACTTAGCGTACAAAGAGTGGCACGCACATCTGTTGAAAGTATGTGCCTGCAACAAATATCTTTTCCTCTGGGGACACCCAACTGAGTTTTTCTCTGTCCAAATGCTTCTGCTTGGAATGACTTTGAGCTTTTCTCTTTCGCAGGTAAGCTAATCACAACCTTACCCCATGGGATACATGGGCCCGCTTTTCCAGATCTGCCATTTACCTCTAGCTCCCTCTTTGTAAAATGGAACCTTCTATTTGGAATTAACTTACCAGCACTGTTGAGCCACATAGAACAGTCCAGATAATTCCCAAATGTTAGAGTTCCAAGAATTTTGCCTTAGGGATGATTTATTTTTACATCACCCCTGAAAATATTTTGTATCTTAATGCCTCTAATTTTGCTCCTGCCTATTTCACCAAGCAAAACTGACCCCACTTGCAGAAACACTGTCAGGAAGAAGAATATTAGCCAGTGTACCCATGTTCTGATATTGTAAATTTTTGGAAGGCTGTTTCCTGGTATACTTGGTTGAATGCCGTTCAGTATTCAGATACGTCTAGTAACTTCACTGATCCACACAATGATGCATATGTCCAACCTTATCTTTTGGAGATTAGTATTAGCCTTATTCCAACTATGTTCTGTAGATAAACCTTGTACTTTTATCATGCCAGTTATTATGGTTATCCCAGTGAAAGTGCTGACTTATGTGGTGAAGAGCAGCAGTGTTTGGCTACTGTTTGTGGCCTCCCCCAAGCCTTGGGGTGGCTCTGAGGAAACATCACTGTTGATGTTGATGTTGATGGAAACATCACTGTTTCCTCAGAGACTTTCTGAAGTCTCTGAAGGCTTTCTCTTCAGTTCCAAGGATGGTGCACCATAGGATATATCCTCCCTCTCCCAGGAACCTTCTAAACTAGTTAGAGAAATGCCTCCTGTTCTCTAATGTGCCAATGTTGTTCATGGTCTGCTTTCCCAAAGTTTCCTGAGGGGTCTTAGGGGCCCTCAAGTTCAAAGCTGAGTTGCTTACTCTGACCATAGCACTAGAACTTCACTTGAAGAGTACCATGGATGCTCCCTCTTTCCAAAGTATGGAACTATATGCCAACACACAGATGACCTTACACAAGCAGTTAGGCTACTTGCCAAATCTGGACATAGTTGACAATACTTTGACCTAGAAGGAACAGACAGGACAAGTTTATGTCCTGGACAGATGGCGTCACATCAGCAATGCCTTAGAGAAGATGCCGTGTGCTGCCCCACTGTAAGAGGAGTTCACCGATGATCCTTGGCAGAAATACTTGCTACTTGGTTCAGTGAATGGTAAGTGTGGCTTGTTCAATGAATATTGTATGGGCTGTTGATATTGATTATTATTATTTTTGCTATAATTAAGTTGTTAGTGAAATGATTAGTTAAAGGCAGAATGCATTACTGCTTAATCATGAGGATTAAACCAATTGAATAGATTTATCAGATAATAGCAACTTTTGATAAGTCATAGATTTTTTTCTCCTGTTACAAATGTTCTGAACCTTCCCAGGAGGTTCAGAACCTCCTAACAAGGCTGATCACCATTCCTTCTCTTCTGATATGAGTAAGAGTAAATGAGCATCAGCAACAGCTCACACTTGGACCAGCCCAAGTAAAGTCACTTAAGACCAGGGGGTGGAGATGAAGCAATGGATCCTCCCAACTTCCCTGATGAATTGGCCAATCTAAAATGTCTGTCCTCTACCATTATGCTGATGTAGATACAGCATCTACTGCATGTACAACACATATTGCATGTATCATTTTGCTGAAGAAAACTTTCCAGTATCCCAGTGCTGGCATAGGCTATACAAGACCTCCTCATGGCCTGACATTTCAAGGTCTTGACCAGACACACTGTGAGTGTGAAAATCCTGACTGGACTAGGGAAAATGGCAGGTGTCCTACTGGAATCAGGGTTGAGGCAAGCTACTGGACCCCAAGAAGAAAAGGAAAATAAATAGCTTGTGGTTACATATTAGAGAGCTGGAAAGGTATTCCTGCACATTGTATTGTTTTGTTTGTATGTGTCTTTGGGTAAGAGTCATGTTCACTGATGATTCTGTCAGACTTGCATAAAACCTGCTTCGGGTGACACCATCAGCCAGTAATTTGCTCTTGAAGAAATCTGTGCCATACTAGTGCACATCTTTACTAGGAAAATGGCATTTGAGGGGTACCAGTTTCTCCCAGAAGATTTTCCTTTGCTAGTAACTACAGGGAAACCAAAGCAATACATATAAGCCTAGTATCAATTCCTGTCTGAAAAAACAAAGAGGTGAAAAGCTGAGAGTTAATTTGCAGAAGACTTTGTCTCCTTGCTTGGTCTCACACAAACACCCATTGCGCTGGACTCGGAACCTCCAAGAAACCTAACCCTAGCTGGTGAAAGCAGCCCTGGCATAGAGGGCTACTGCAGGGCAGCTCCCAGTGCTGTGACCAAAGCCATGAAAGTCATCTGGAAGAGGCAGTCTCACTAGGTCTTTACTCACCAATTGCTCCAACTTCAAGCACTAGGATCCACAGGGAGACAGGAGACGTTCAGCTGCCCCTTCATTGTTGTGCTGTTCTGTGGTATCTCTCTTAGAGATTCACATACACTATGGGATTTCCTGGCCATTTCACCTATCTGTTGGCTAGTCCAGCTTGATGCTTCCTAGTGATTGCACATTCACTTGCATGCCTTCACTTACTCAATTGCTGGCACCACTAACACATCCATAGGGCCCTAAGAACCATGGCCAGGCTCCAGGTGAAAAATCACTTAGATCTCTGGAGAGACATGTGCATACAAAATACAGTTCCTCACCCAGGAAAGTGACTAGAAGGGAATATAATAATACGATAGAAAAGACTGCACTGATCAAGTGCAGAGCTCTGATTTGACAGGTACACTGAATATCCCTGTTTACATGCAGCCAGTGTTATTTCATCCCCATATTCCACTATTTTCCTATATCTATTCCTCTCCATATCACCTAGATCCCTCTTCTTGTCAAGCTTTGGTTCCTCCCCTAAACATCCATAATAAGTCTTGGGCAATCCCAAAATACTCTTCCCTTGCATCCCACAATGTAGCCAGTGCCCTTGGCACTGTCCCCCTAAGTCTGAATGACGCTCAGGAATTTCCCTTAGTTCTTCTTACTGGGTTTCACATCTGACTGATGAGGCTGATGTTTTCCAAGGGTAGTCATGGGAGGAGCTGAGAAAGGATGTCCATTCCTTTGAGCAGATAATTTGAGTTCCCTCTCCTGCTAATGTCCTTCTGTGCTTTTTTTGGTGCTTTTGGAGAGAAGCCCTTGATTACTGTCCTGTGATGGTCATGGGAGTTGCTGAAGCAAGGCATTATTCAGATCCCCTCACCTACCATTGTCTGTGTGTGCTCCTTTGTGCATGTGGAGATGAGTTTTTTAGCACATAACCATAACATACCACATAACTGAGCACTTGGTAGTGTAGATCGTGGCAGTGTCATGTTTCAGAGGCAATCCCTTGGTTAGACATATTTGTCAGTTCGTCAAACCATTGGATGTGTAGAGATGTAGATGGTGTGAAACTGCATTAAGATTAGAAATTCTCCAGTACTTCATTTATAAGTTTTATTTTTTTGCCTCTTAATCCAGTAGACTTTTTGTTATTAAAGGAAGATATTTCCTCTCTGGATTTGGATAATTGATAAACAGAGATATACTGCCTAGAACTAGAGGAGCTTTTTGAAACCTTTGAGCTATGAGTGCTGTAGGAGCAAATAAAGAAGAGAACATGAAAGTATCAGAGAAGTACTGATAATGTTCTCTGGAGACATAGGTGTGAAGGAGTTTTACATTAATAGCTGGACAGGGATGTGAAGTCAGCTCCTTTATACTCAGAAGCAACCCCTTCTGTGTGCTATATGTGCACAAATAGGAGCACATGACAGAAATTCCTCATTATAATCTCCCTCTACAGAACAGCTTTCAAGAAATTCTTGCCTCAAATTTTTGGTAACCACTGAAATTATGAAGAGTGATGTTATCTACACAGCTGTTATGCACTACATCATCCAAACTCCTAATATTCAGTTCTGCTTCACTGAAAGCAATTTACAAGTGCAGTTGTTGCATTTGCTCAAAGAGCAATTTATGGGTGCTTGAACACTATCATTCTGAGTTATTAGATACCTTATCTGGATAATTAATCTTATATGAAATGAAGTTTAGCTTTCTTCATTACACTGTCCTCACAAGTCTGTGGTGTTTTGCACAAGAAGCTGCAGGGATTAGAAGTTACACCCTTAACTGAATGTAGGTAAGATTCAAAGGAGCCTTGTTCTGTTCTTGTCAAGCATTGTAGGAGAAAGATTTAAGGCCCAGGTTCAGTGGTCTCTTGTGAAGGGACTCTGTTCTGTTACAATAAGACCGTTCTGTTTGAGAGCCTGAAGACTGAAGTAGTGCTATTTGAAGAAGTATGGGAGAGCAATCATCTCTTTTGAATGTATGGGAAGGCAATCACGTCTTTTGAATGAGACAACATCAAGAAAATTACAGATCTACAGAACGGAGGTTTTTTCAGAGGTACACCTCAGATAGGAGGGAACATAACAAATCACACATAATTTAAGAGCTTTGGAGAACTAGACTTGAGAGTAGAATGTAGCCTCAGTTCTCAGTAGTATTTCCTTAAACAAGCACACAATATCTGTCAGCCTGTATAGTCCTCATCTAAATAATTCATATCCTGTATTTTGCCAAGGTTCAACACTCCTTCAGAATCACAGAATCTTCAAGGTTAGAAGGGACCTCTAGAGATCATCTAGTCCAACCTTCCCGCTCAAGCAGGCACACCTACAGCATGTGGCACAGGGTGGC
>JAVCKT010089318.1:2749-14450 GCA_032273925.1 Rhynchotus rufescens
TGATATAATAATTTGGGGTTTTTTTTTTTTTTTTTTTTTTTTTTTGTTTTGGCTAGGAATATCTAGGCCTTGAAATATTCTTCAATTTACTTAATTTGGTAGGTATATTCTGAAACAGATCTGTTTTTCAGGAGACATGACTTGTGCACACTTTCCTTTAAAAGTGAGTGGCCTTACCACTATATTCTAGTACAAGTGTGAATGTATCCTGTATGGGCAGAGTGAACAAATCAATAGAGTTCTGTCCTAGGAAGTTGGGCACTACCTGGCTATAGTCCTGCAGGGAATTTGGTGTCTTTTTGTTGAGAGGAAGATCTGTGACTCTTAGAGCTAGAGTAATAAGATGGTCTGGAGCTATATGGTTGTCAGATAATGATTCCTACACATCTATCTTAAGTATTCTGTGTTGTGCTTTGAAAGATAATTCTTCCAGAATAAGAGCATATGTTGCCTAATATGTATAAGTCTTCAGTTTTATTCTCGTCTGTGATTTTTTTTTTCTATCTGTGCTATCATTTGGATATCTTATCTACTTGATAAGATTATCTGCTGCAATGTAAAAGCACAAGCAACAGGATATGTCCTGTCACCATGTTTTTGCCAAGCAATTGAATTTCAATGAAACCCTAGGGAGAAATTCCACAGCTGTAGAGTGGATGCTCTGTGGGTTCAGTGTCTGGGATTTTTTTCTCTTATGCTTTAGATACTTGACCTGCTGCTTATCTTGAGGTGTCTGTTCATTGCTTTTGCTTGTGGGAGAAAAAGGATTTGTTCCTTCCTTAAAGCTGCATCTGAAGGCAGTAACAGCTGCTTTTGTGGCTCACTTGAGATGCATTAAATCTTGGCAATAGCAATTGAACTGAGACAAAACTTTTCTGAGCACCAAGGTTGCAAATGGCATTTTGAGATGTTGGTAATACAGAAAGCTAGGGAAAGTGTCAGTATAGATGCTAGGCTGAATTAGATGGTGGCTGAAAATATGTGAAATAAAACTTTTCATCTGAGTGGTAGCTGTAATCTCAAAACATCCCCATGGGAGCAAAAGATGAATTCCAAATGCTTATAGGACAGAATGGATGGAGTCTAAGAAGATGCTTCTCAACTTTCATTTTCAGATGTCATTTGCTTAATACTAAAATAGTTTTATTTAAAATGCTGGTTACTGGTAACTTTAAAAACAAATCCAAGAAATACTACTTATTAAAAATGGTCCTTCTCTTGACACATAGTCCAAAAAAATGAAGAAGCCACAACTGTTTTCATAGCTTTCATACGCATTTTTTCCCACAACTATTAGTTTTTTCTCTAAAAGTGTGTGTGGAGGGGGAGGTAGGGACAAAGTAACTTTTGTAGCAGAAGTATAGCTCAAAGAAGAACCCTCAACTGTAGTCTTTCTCTGAAGATTCTCTTGTAAGAAGGCAAGAAGACAATTGGAAATGAGATTCTATATACAACAAATCCATTTCATTGTATTTACCAATGTTTTCATGCTCGTACTGGTGGTGGTCCTTGTAAGGGTAGAAGGTGAAATATGAAATATGGTGCTGCTTACATGTAGTCTTTATCATAGAAAAGCTTAAGGATGAGCTGAACATAACTGCCAAAAATAAAAAAGGTTGAAGTAAAAAGTCACGTTGAAAGGTGACTCTAGCCTTGCAGCCTCAATGCAGACTTAATATTGCTTGCTTCTGCAGGCTAGTTACTAAAACTATTTGTTTTGTACCTGCTCCATTCAAATAAGGTGTTTGCTGTGCTTAGGTTCTACAGTTACAGCAATGCTTTTCCCCCCTCTCTCCAAGTTTAGAGTATATGTAAAACTTATAAATAAATAGTATTTTATAATGTTTATAAAATTTACAGAGTTATATTGTTTCTAAACTATTGATAGAAATAACTTCAAAGAAGCTATATAATTAGTTAATATACTAATATTATACTAATAAGTAGTAACAAACTACTTAGAAATAAGTGTTCCTTATCTTATGATAGACATGTTCAAAGTTTACCTTGTCTTATTTTAAGTGCTGGAGTGTTGAAGAAGCTTTTCAGAACTTTTTTTTATGGACCTTTCAATTTCTGAGCTGTTTTAAAACTCAACCATTTTAAGTGATTGTCCTGAATTCATTCTTACAGTCTTAAACTTTTCTCTTTCAGAAGAAGTTTACTTTTTTTTTTCTTTCTAGTGTTGTCAAAGACCCTCACCTGAGATCAGAATGCATTTGTCTTCATTCTGCTAGCTGCGCACTGAGGCATTTATAATTCCTTTTAAAGAAAGCTTATTTTTATTTCTGCTTTCTGCTAGCTAGTGCTTCTGGATGTTTCCTTTTTGGTAACTGCATTATTTTACAACTCTCCCTCTACCTTTTGGAATTCCTTTTGAAGCGTTTTCTTAACAAATTTTTGAATTCCTGCCTCACCTAGCAGAAATGTTTGCTTGCCTTAGATTCCCTCCCCACACTTTCCCCCCCTCTTTTCTGCAACACCTTAACTTTGTTCTTTTCCATAAGTATACTTCTTGTCTCCTTACATGGTTATTACTAGATGGTGGGCATGTGGTAGTTTGAAGAAGGAATCTTTCTGGAGAGATCTAGCTTGGGCTTTGTGCAGACAGATTTCTTACTAATATCTTTTTTGATAGCTCTGGTCCAAATAGCCAAATCCTGGGATTTCTGTAAATAACATCAAGTGACTGGCTGTGTGCTACCTTGAGACACCTATCTTACAAGAAGCTTCATTTGTTTCAACGGATCTAGTCATCTACTAACCGCCTATTTTTGCAACTGGATGCCATTTGGAGATGGTTCATCTGCGTTTTGCTAGAAGTACTTGTACTCATGAGTGTGGTTGTTAATGGTTTTGTGTTCTGCTGATAAGTCCTACTTTAGTAAGACTGAGGAGTGGAGAAATAAGTCCGTGAAACTGTTAGTGAGCTGCAGGAGGAGCGTAAAATGTGGTAGGCTATGAGAACAAAAGACTATCTCAGATGCATTAAAGGAAGTACTAGCTCTGCTTTCAGAAAGTACATGATCAAATTCTTGAAGTCTGTAATGTTCTCTTTGCTTTTAAATAATCCAGATGTCCCTGTGATACTCCTTAGTACAGCACAAGGCAGCTGTGTAACATATGGTAGGTAAAACTGGTTGCTGATATATGCAAGATAATGTATAGCAGAAGAAACAGTGTGAAGTTTTCATATACCAGTTTGCTAGCTTCAAAAGCAACTGCAGTCCCTAAAAGAATGGTGTCATTAAGAACCAAAAAATATTAGTGAGTGGAGAAAAGAAGATGGGAAATAATACTTAATGTCAATCTTATCATGGCGTGCAACCACCAGGAAAGCAGAGTGCACACTTAGCCAGCATGCTTCAGACAAGACATAGAAGTAGATGTGGTAGAAGCCAAAAATAATTAGTGATATGGAAAATTCCTGTTAAGAGATAGGCAAAGACCGGGAGCATTTTCCTGAGCATAAAATGATAGAAAGAACCACTGAAGAAAGATTCAAAATGGATAAAGTCCTGGGGAAGTTGAATTGCCAGGCAAGAGAGAAATGTTAAGGCTTTTCTCCCTTCCACTTGATTGTAACTCAAAGCAGCCCTCATCGTTATGCAGGCAGTTGTCACTGAGCAACAGATGAGAGCAGCTGGAAGAGAAGCATAACGTGATACAAGGAGTGGGCAGCAGAGTTTGAAGAAGCAGAGTAGCAGATGCGTTCCCGTTCCCAGGTGTGTCTTTAACTGCAGACGAGGACCATGAGAGAGCAACAATGGCTTTGTGTGCTCGGAGCTGAGGGTATTTCATAGTTCTAGTGACTTTGCAAAACATCCGCAAAGTGACCTGACCCCTGTAGTTTCATGTTGAAAATCTGCTTCCAAATTAGCTGAATGTTTGCTCCTGCTTCCTCAAATCTGTTGAGATATTTAGGACTTGGTGAGCTGCTTAAACCATGTTGAAAACTGCAGGCATCTCATAACTTTTTTCTTTTTCTGTAAAATAAAGCCAGGTTCCTTGATGAAGATTTTGATTGCTTTTTCAAATGAATTTAGATATGTTATTGTAGATGGCATCAAAAATGCTGTCTGGGGGCTGCTGCTGAGTATGGCCAGTGACACTACAAAATAGTGAAGAATATTCTTACAGGTATTTTTAAAAGTTATGGATAAAAGCTAACCTGGAAATATTTGTATGTTGACTTTTTTGTTGGTTTAATGCCAGAGAAGACTTAAAATGCATTTGTTTTCTGGAGGTATTATGTGAATGTTTTGGGGCACCATTTTCAATTTTAAATAAAGTCAATATCTTATGTCAGTCAACATAAAGCTTTGTAAACATGCAAACATTGTGACTACAACTACATGACTCTGTTTTTGCTTTCCTGCTTTACCTATGTGAGACTGTTAACTTACAAAAGTCTTCTACATTATGGTTTTTCATGTTGCTATTTGATACTGACAAACAAGGTCCTTGAAGCATCTGTCCTTGGTTCAGTTATCCTTGTTTCTGAAAACTGTCTCAAAGAATTAAATTATTAAATAACACATGAACATTTCTGTCACACAGACAGCCAAATTATATTGACTTCTACTAAAGCTTCTCTCCAAGTCTGGAGGAAAAAAAAAAAAGATTCTGAACTGGTTAGGAATTGGTATTCCTAACAATGCAGCTTCCTTAATCAAACAGCTGTCTGCTGCTCCGATATGTATGAAATATGTGTATGATACTGCAGAGGTTGTTCCAAAGAACTAAAAATAAAATAAGGCTACATCCTTAGGTGATGTTTAACTACTTCTGCAGTAGTAATGTTGTTGTCTGTGCAATGATATTAATCCATATTACTTTAACTGTTAGATCAGAAGAACAGTCTATAATGCTAATCTTAAAAACACTGGCTTCTTATGATGTGAACTCAGTTCCTAAAGAATCATCTTCAGTGAATTCCATTAACATAAATATAAATTGTGCATAGTGCAGCTGAAAGCTGTTTAAGACCAACCATCCATTTATAATCAGTTCTATTTTACTTGCTGCCACTCACTCAGTGGACAGCATTGTGAAGGATATGTCTGACTTGAGCCATCTTCATAAGGCTTACTTAAAGAGGCTGTGAAAACTGTTTAACCCTTTAAGAAGCAAGAGTTGGCCCATAGATCACAATTACAGAATGGTAGAATTGTGGCAGAACTGAATTCATGATTTTCTTAGTTGAGTGGAGTGAATGGCTGATGGCCGTTAAATGCTAGTTTGTGAGTGCAGAGGTCTGCTGTCCTACGCACAGGTAGCTGAGGGACTGGGACTCCTCGCTGGGAGGAGGTCGGGGCTGGGAGGCTTGCAAATTGGTAGAAAAATGAGCCCAACAAAAGCCAAGCTTAAACACAGTACTCGGACTGATATTCAACTTCTCCCCTTTCTGGTGTTCCTTCTTGTTCACCTCTGTCATGGACGAACAACATCCCTTCTACCTGGATCTTGCTCCCACGTGCTCCTGGGGCACCAGCCACTGCATGGGGGAGATAGTGGTGAGGGGCAGGCAAGAACAGAGAGTGTCCCGTGACCCTGGCTCATCCTTTCTGGAGCAGACACCCACCCTAGTGTGACAGTCATCAGCACAGAGGCTGAGCCAGCCAGCCTGGGGCGCATGTGCTTCTCTACTTTTAAGGACACCCTGCTAACACAAGTAGTGTTTCTGACTCGTACTCTGCTCCATTGGAAGCAGAATTTTTATAAAATGTGGGGGAGGATGTGTTTCTACATCTCAAAATTAAACTGTGAAGCAATTAGATATAGAAACCTTTTTAACCTCTTAGAAAGCAGCCTTTCACTAGAATATTATTGCTAAGTTTCCTAAGCCATAGTACAGCTGCCTCAAGAGTACAGAAGATGTTTAGTTAGGTAATTTATTCTATAAAATGAGTAAGGTATATTATAACTTTGAGACTAGATGAGCATGATAAGCATATTGCGGCTCCACTGAACTGAAATAGTTCACTTATGCTTCTCATAGATGGCAATTGTGCATAGACTTTCTAATTTATGAAAATATCATTATTTGCTTGCAAAGTACCATGGTGCTTTACCAAGGTGTCAAGATCCCTCCCTGGAATGGGGTTATCACAGAACATCTGGTTGCTTATTTTAACAACTCTCTCTTTCCTTCAGAAAATACAAAAGAGGATTTTTCACTTGATAAGTCTAAGGCAAAAAAAACCCTCAGCAATTAGTACTTTGTGTCCTTGTGAGGGAACGCAAGAAAACAAAGCCCTAGAAGCCCCAGGTGGCATCTCATCTGATGCTTCCTGGGGATCAACTGGGGAAGAGATCTCCAGTTAGAGATCTCTTATTCTGACATCGTTTAGTGATGCCAGTGCTACTGTTATGTGTGTTGTGGATCTTGAATACAAAATGCAGCAGAGTTCTTGACTTGCTGCAGTTGAAAAGACTTGGGATGAGATTGTTATGGAGGTAAAGGTCTGATGGTCAAGGCAGGAAAACAGGTTAGAGACATTAGGTAACTTGTTCTAAAGCTGCCACCCACTCCAAAACATGAATTTTCAAGTGCTTTGAACCCTTGTGCAGAGCACCAAGATGTTGAAGCAGGAATGTGCATGTGCCTTTAAGAATGATAAAGCATATTGTTAACGTGTAAATTTGGAGTCTCAGTATCTGTAGATCTGAACTCCAAAAAGATCCTTTCATCTGAAAGGATAATCTGATTTGGAAGTATTCAAAAACCTTCAAGGCTCTTCAAGGCATATTAAACAGGAGGTACTTGAGTAGAAGTCTGCCCGTTCAATTGTGTAACTGCTTGCTACAGGAAAGATACTAAAACCTGAAAGAAATTGTGGTGTGGAAGAGGGACTGCTAATATATATAAAAAACAACCACCAACAACATTGTTTGGAGAGTCTGTGCCCCACACGCCTCTTGTGCCAGGAGGATGCTGTACAGAAGCACAGTCACAGTCATGTCCTGTTCGTATATTCTCTTATGGAAAATTGTTGGCTGCAACGGGAGATAGGCTTCAAGGCTTTACATTTAATCTAGCATGATTGGTTTTGATTGCTGTGCCATATGTGCCAGTATGTATGTGTTTATATAAATCTGTCTATTTATCCCTCAAATCAGTAAAAACAAGCAAAAAAAAGCCTTATTCATGTTATATTATTTTCCTGATAAGATTTTAGCAGTTATTTCTATTGATATTTGAGTGTTGCATGATCTAAAACTGATAGAAATATTCCGTTATCAGTGATCTCTTCAGACAGATCTTCTTATCCAGTTAACCTCTATCAGAGGCTAGTTTGCTGATTTTTTTTTCTGTAGTTTTTGTAAGAATGATACATGGGTCATCTGCAAAGATAAATTTTATGTTTCAGGAGTGCTATGTTTATTAAAAAACTCATGTTGCTTTCTTCCATTAATCAATGTACCCTGGCAGAATTATAAATGACATGTTCACAAGGCCCCCCTCATCTAGCTTTTGCCTGGTTCTGACTGTGATTTCTTTTAATAGAATGGAAATGTCTAGCAAGTCACTGTAGAAATAAACCTTTATATCACTTTATTGCCCATTAAGAGGAATTCTGAACACTTTCGTCCAACTCTGTTAAAGAATTTGAAAGTTAAAGCTCAACTGGATAAGATAAAAATTTGTGTAAGCATAGCCTTTTTAGAGAATCTGAATGCTGTGTCAACAGAGCATGGTCGTAATTGTCTCCAGGGGTTGCATTACATATTGAGATAATTCAGCACTGTGTCTACAGAGGGTTTTTGGAAATCTTAGTGCAATAGGAAGGATATATGTGTTCATTTTTTCTCTTCTATCTCTTATCTCATGTGTTGAGCAGAGGATGTACTGCTTGGTTTCAACTCCACTAAGCTTGTATCTCCTGTCATCTTCAAGCATCAGAGAGGTTTATCTTTACTGTGACAACCAAAATTGAGCAAGCTCAATTAGGAGAAGCTAAGCTGGACAAGTACGTCTGAGGGATATTGCAAGCTCAGGAAAGCCATAGGAAGATGGAGATACCTGAAAAATGAGAGAGCAGAGTAGGTGTGGATGCTGATGTATCCAGCAAGCGAATTCATGGGCTTGCAAATGATCACTTAAATATCCTATCTGTGGATGAACAAATGACTCGGGCAGGTTCTGTCCCTGGACATGATCACCACTGCCTCCAGCCCAGCAGATATCATTATTCAGGTGACTGATTTAACAGAAGACGAAGTTTTCCCTTGTGACGCCCTGGCAATGCCTCCTGCAACTGCCTCCAGGTCATGCAGGGCTGCAGCAGGATGCAACACTCTGCTCCTATTTGCTCTTCAGACCCCTTGGGGTACTTTGCCTACCTTCCCCCATAGTAGGGCCTCTCCTGAGGGACTATCTTCCTGAGGAGTTACAGCTCCTTCCATGAAGGATTTTCTTCCCTTCTTCATGCTATTCTAGGGCCTTTTTCCCCCCCACCACCTCTGTTTTCACTCTTGATTCTGACTCATACTGCCCACTTTATTCTGCAAGGATAAAGAATCTCTTGGTCTTTGCAGTACTGGCAGTGTGCTGTGATCCCACTTCTTCACTGTTCCATTCTTAGATGGTTTTTGCTACTCTGCAGTAAATGCAGATGTTTTTTGCTACATTATTTCTTTCAGTCCAGATCCCCAAACTCTTCTTCTTCCATGCTGGATTTCTCCTTAATGTGTTTTCCTTTCTCCTTATCTCCAGGTGGCTTTGTCCCATCTTCTTCCCTAACACTTTCTACCCACTTCCAAACAGGCAAGATGGCTGCACGTCTGAGATGTGCCAGGGGCTGAGATTCTTGGGAAAATGCTCTTGTGGCATCGCACTTCAGCAACAGCTTCAGTACCTTGCCTAGAAACTACATCACTATGTCTGTCAGAGGAAATAGCAAGCTGAATTTTATCCAGATAGTGAAAGCTGAGTAAGGAACAAATGGCTCTTTCTCTGATGCTTAATATGCTGTGGTTTTCTTTATTTGTACAGTAGCATCTGAAAAGTAAGGCTGCTTATTATAACTCTGTTTCAGCATCATGTCATCTTAGTTTACCTGAAACATTGCACAGCTCTGTTGCCTTTGTGCACCTGCACCAGAATCTAATTACTTCAGCCTGCTGTTTCCTGCTGCAGCACAGTAGCTGTAGAAGTAAGCCCTTGTTGCTATGTAAAACATAAAATAGAGATAATTCAGGACAGGAGAGAGAAACTAACAGAATTAATAACACAGTTCTATCAGTTGAGGCTCCTGAGGTAAAATTCATGGTGGTCTCCTCCCTGTCCCTTAACATGGGCCAGGATCTTCTAACTCACCTTCAACAGCAAGTGGGTCCCCATATCAGTTTTCAAAGATAACAGTTCCCCCAGTAATATAAAAAGGCATCAAAGGAGGAAACTTTCCTCCTGAGAACTATAGTCTCTGAGCTACTCATGATGATTTTCTAGATTTTTGCTCCAAGCGGAGGAAAAGCAAAATGGATTAGTATGTTTCGTGGGGGAAAGCAGAGGCTTATGAGAGCAAGGACCAAGTTTTGAAGCTCTGCATGCCTGGCTTTCTGCAGGTGCTCTGCTTGTCTTCGTAGGCTCCCAGAGCACTGAGGGGAGCACTTAGCCTCTCCTGTATTTAGTAGGCCTTACACTGTTAAGTTCTCTGCTCCACCACTAAAATGTAGCATGTGAAATTAAAGGTCTATGTATTTATATTTATGTCCCTGCTCTTTGAAGGCCCTACAAGTCTACACTTTTGTAAAAGAACGTGTGTGTGTGTGTGTGTGTAGTGGTGATGGGGTTGTGTGGAGATGGGAGGAACAAAATTTAATTCTTTCGACGTTCTAGGGAAATTAAATTCCCTTTTGCCTGTAATGCCTCACATCAAGTTTTTTCATTACATTTTTTCCTCTTCCAAAATACTTAGACTCTGTTTCTTGGAGGATGGCTTTTACTTCCAGATCTGTTAAGTGAATTTAAAATTCCACAGTCTGTTAGTGGAGATAGTTGTATCTTTGCAGCACTGAATATTGTGTTTTAATATTATTGTGATATGTAGTGAAACTATAATAAAACACTTCCTACAGTGCACAGTATATTCAGTTGGGAGAGATTCATGGAAGTGCACTGTTCTGGGAAAGGGTTGGCTTTCACTACTGCAATATTAGTATGATAGTAAAAAGAAGGAAACCAGCAACAACACTTTCTAGAAAGTCGCTTTCCAGCTTCAGGATGGCATTGGTCTAGCCCTGGTTATTCATTTGACTTCCAATAGCAGTCAGTAACTGCCCTAAGGGACTGGGAGCCAGCTGAAATAGTTAATGAAAGAAAATGGACAAAACTCTGTCTGATTCCCTTGGTAACTTGCAAGACACTTATGCAGAGGGTTCATCCATCTCTTTGGTTCCAAGCAGAGTAAGTAATCAGACCCAAATGTGAGCTGGCATGCAGACTTATAAAAACAAGTAGTCAGTGCATCCTCAGCCCTTCTTTCTGGCCTTCCCGTAACTGCTCCCTGTCTGAAGGGATAGGGCTGCCTTTCAGTGGTATTCCTTGTGGTATGGGCAGGCAAATACTGGCCCTGCATTGCCTGATGTTATATATCATTCAGTTGAAGTAATAAAAGTATTTGGAAATTCAGTGACTGACATCTGTGTCAGGAGACGAGGATTGTTGTGATAATGTTGAGTTTCTTAAATTGGGTTTAAGATACTTGTAATCTGTTTATCCTTGGGGCAGCGGGTAGAGGAGGACAGGGAAAATGATACGGGAGAGAGATTAATTCCTTTTAAAGAAAGCATCACTCCCTTTTGTTTAAATGCAATCTGCTGAAATTCAGGACAGGAAGGAAATATCTTCAACATGTAATTCAACTGAATATCAAATCCAAGTTTTTTAAGAATAAGCACACTCTTAGTTGTAGTTGCAATGATGAGTGAAATGAATGGAAAATTGAAGAAATTTACATGTTCTCTTTATTAGTAACATAAACGTCACTGTCATTTTAATGTCCCTAATATCCATCAATGATAGTGGCTAGAACAGATGTGATCATTAAGTTACTATTAATAGTCTTACTGTTATTTTAATGAAATCATTTTACTTGGTATATGAGCAGCCAATCACTGTAATCAGCAATCAATGAAAATCTAAGTAACCTCATGAAAAGTGAAGTGTTAGTCAAAAGATTACTTTTCAAGTTCTTAAAATGAATTTTCAGCTGGGCAATAAACCTAAAGAGTAAATTGAAATCGAAGCTCCCTTTCACATTCCATCTTTAGTACTAGCCCCTAACTCATGTTTAACTTCACTTAGTCACAGCATATCCTTCACAGCAAGTGAAGTGTCTTCCGTATAAATAGTTGAGTTTTACAAAAATATTTTATATATATTTATTCATATATTATATATAAGTATTTACAAATTGAGTTTTGTATAAACAATCGAGTTTTCAAATAAATTAATATTTGTATAAATATTAAATTGGTAATAGTAGTCTTTTTTCATCAGTTTTTTAAAACTGAAGTTTTAAAATATGTCAATTGACAAGCAGATGTGGAAAACTAGGATTTAACATATCAATGCTTTCAATTGTACAAGACCAAGCCTGCAGTTTCACTTCTGCATTCCTTGGAAACCCGATACATGTTTTCTATCAAGGAATTTCCAAGATTGATACTGTGTGCTTTTTTTATTTAAAACCAC
>JAVCKT010089328.1:0-14449 GCA_032273925.1 Rhynchotus rufescens
TTCTGATCGGTTATGTTATTTTTCTTCATTTTTTTTTACCTCCAGTAGCCCATTTTTATTTGTCATTTATTTAGTTTTATATAGTTTATTTTTTAGATATATTTAAAATAATATATTATATATATTATTTTAGATAATATATCTCCATCTGGAAAGCAGCTGAATTAGCTTTTGTGATCTGTCATCCCAGAGAGTTCCCTCAGCAAACAGAAAAGAGCATGATTTTCAAAAACTCTTGGCTGCAAGCATGTTTTAAATAAATAAAACAAATCCTCTGGCTGTGCTCATCAGCTTAGTGTAGGGTAACTGTACAGGAGAGAATCAGATGTGATTCCAGGATCCAAGAAATACCAGAGCCTTAGTGGTGAAGAAAAACAAAATAAAACAAAACAAAACCAAGAAGACTGACTATCAATGTCTTCCCACTATGAAGAGGAGTCTGTAGGGAACACTTCTGACTGAGGGCTCACCTAGGTGTTAGCTCAGACAGGACAATCCAGGATCTGAGCTGGCCCCTTTTAACAACCCAGAGTGTTTGTTTGTCAGTAAGCCTGAATCTGGCCACGAGGTTCTGGGATGTGAACGGAGTCTGCAAAGGGCATTTTTTTCTGCAAAGGATTGAGAGCCTGTGCTTCTACCCCATACATACAGCTCCTGAACATCCTTTTTGTCCATATTCAGTATTGTTCCAGGTCCATGACCCTGGGTAGAGAATAAGCCTACAGAAATACTGTAATTACTCCAAAGAGATATAGTATTAGACTGCCAAACTCATATGAATCAACACATACAATTACCAGGATTTAGACACATGCTAATTTTGGTGCCTGATTTAGGGATCTATGCTCCCTCTACAGTCAGTGGAGAGAGACGGTTTATAGATAGGCTGAGCTTGTTATGCCTGGCTCTCAGCAAACAGCGAACAACCAGGCAGTAGTGCTCAGGAGGTTCAATTAAATGTTTGGAGTCAGAGGAAGTTAAAGTTTCCATTTCTAAAATAAAGAGGGTGGGAGAAAGGTAAATGTGTCACCTTGGATGAAAGGCAGTTGTGCTCACGCCAAACAGGCTGTGTGTGCACAGTCATGCTAATGACAAGCAGGAATTTCACTGGAACTTCACAGGAAAGCCAGGCAAGAGGCAACACGGGCAGGATAAATGGGGACAGCCTTGTACAAGGGGATTTCCAGAGTCAGGCCCTAAGCATGCAAGTCAGATGAAGGCAGAGGAAAAGATGATGTGCTAAACAAAAGTGTTGTCCAGGTTGTTCATTAAACATCCTTTTGGGGCTAGAAACTTTCCTTTTTGCTGCTTCTGTTCCCTGAGTAATGAATGAAAAATAGCAGGACAGAAGATGAGTTTTAGGGATGGAAATAAAGCCTATGGCAGTACAAGGGCTTATGAAACAGTATAGAACGATAAAAAACAGGTATTGCCAGAGGCCTAGGATGTGTAGGCAGGAAGCCTCTCCTGCTGCCCACGTCGGGCAGCCGAGAAGTCCCGAGCCTGCTGTGCACCTAAGCACCCGCCGCGAGGCTGGAGGGTGCAGGGCCGCTCTGGGCGCTGGCACAGCCAGCGGCATCTACATGTGGCACTGCTCCCATAGCAGGCAAGCACGCACAGGGCCTGTTTTGAATTACTAGTGTATCCACAAAGCTGGCAAAGCTGTTGCTAACAATCGAATTAGCTCAAAATAGCACACTCTGTAATAGCCCAAGCTGTAGGTAGACCTTATGTTTCAGAGATGATTTGGGGATGATTTGCTATACTCAAATTTGAAAAGATGCCGTGCTTAACAAACTCTTGAGAACAAATGAGTGATATATAAATAGAAGAAAGAAGCAGCTAACTCATAGGTTTGGAAATTCTTTTCCTCCACTCAGGTTTGTTATTGATTATTTATGCTATTAAATATTCCGTCTTTTTAGTTGTGTTTCTTTGCCATAGGTGTTAAGTCCACTGTCAATGAGTGACATATGGATTGCAAGTGCTTGAGTTTGGGGAACATCACTGGCTGAACCTCCAGAAAGCTCAGCCCCTTCGGGTCTCTCACAGGGACAGCCTTTATGAATAATGTAGACTAGTTCCATTTCTTGTATTCCTTAATTTGAAGCTCTGCATAATGTTCCTGGGTCTCACTTCTAAGTAAAGTCATCTTTCCTTTTTTTCTGGTGATTTGAGATTACCAAGGACCTTCTACTAGATATGCAAATTACATTCAAATGGAGCAGTTTTTATATCTACCTTAGCATTTTATCTCTTACCTCCCTAAATCCAGACTCCTAATCGTCAAGGTGAGGTGAAGTATTTCTATATCATGTATTTACTCTTGTAATGAATTCAGTGCGTACCTCCAAAGTAAAGCTTCCCTCTAGAATGTTAAGTTATTCTAAATTTTCTAATAAAATATCCTCTCTTTAGGGATCAATACAAACTCTTTAGAAATTATGTTCTACTTAGACATTTGAAATTAGCTTCTGTGCAACTTAAGGGGTACTTGGGACTTGCAAAAACCAGTGAATGTTGGTCTTTGACTCCTTGAATTCCATTTACAAATCCATATGTTAGCAGAAAAAAGATGGCTGATGTCAGCAGTGGCTGTTAGGGTTTAGTATATTCTATAGGAAAAGTTTGTTTCTGAAAAAAAATGTGTCTATCCTCTACTTTTGAAGGTAAATTGAGATTAGTAGGAGTTAAGCAAAAAAAGGTGTTATTTCCAGTGAGCAGGCCCTGTAAGAGTAGAAACTACCACAGTGAACCTGGCTGGACAGTGAAGTCTGTCTGTTCTGGGTAATACTGTGCCTGAGGAGGCCAAGCAGCACACTCCTCATTTTGCGGGAAAGGTATGGAGCAGTCGTCTTGAGCACATTCATGCAGCATATATGTGACAACCAGGGGATCAGGCCCAGCCAACATGGGTTCATGCAAGGCAGGTTCTGCCTCACCAACCTGATCTCCTTCTGTGGCCACGTGACCTGCCTTGTGGATGAGGGAAAGGCTGTGGACATGGTCTGCTGAGACTTCAGTAAGGCTTTGGACACTGCCTCCCACTGCCTTCTCCTGGAGAAACTGGCAGCTCATGGCTTAGACATGTGGACTCTTCTCTGGGTGAAGAACCGTCTGGATGGTCAGGACCAGAGAGTCATGGTGAAGGGAGTTAAATCCAGCTGGTGAGCGGTCACAAGAAGTGTTCCCCAGAGGTCAGTGCTTGGGCCAGTCCTCTTTCATACCTTCATCAACAATCTGAGTTAAGGTATTGAGGGCATCCTCAGTAAATTTGCAGATGACACCAAGCTGAGAGGAAGAGTTCATCAGCTTGAGGGTAGGAAGGCTCTGCAGAGGGATCTGGTCAGGCTGGATTGATGGGCTGAGACTGACTATATGAGGTTCAATAAGGCCAAGTGCCAGGTCCTGCACTTGGGTCACAACAACCCCATGCAGCGCTACAGCCTCGGGGCAGAGTGGCTGGAGAGCTGCAGGCAGAAAAGGATCTGGGAGTGTTGGTCAACAGCTGCCCGCCACAAGGCCCATTCACTGCAGAGTGCCCTCTTCATGGAGAGCAGAAAGAAAAGGTGAAATTGCCGAAAAATAAAGCCTTTTGCGCTGTGACTGGTTTATTTAGGCTTCCAGAGATTTCTGAATTAGGAAATGAGTCAGCTGGTTATTACTTACTCATCTGCTTCACAGTTTCTGCTGTCTTAATCATTTTGGTTCTAGCTGGGAGTGTAACCTTCTTCAAAATAAAGACTGGAAAGATGAGCAATTAATTGCAGTCTTTGCTCCTTTGATTGCAAAACACCAGTACGTTTGAGGCTGGCGGTATAGTTATGTCTAGGATGACGTACTTTCCTGCACTGTTCAGAGGGGAACCCCCAGGTGTGAAGTCTGTGAGAAGACCTGGAGGAGTTACAGCTGGTAACCATCTTTCTACGGAGATCCCACATTTGCCTGCAACCACTGGTAGTGTAATTCTTCCTTTGGTCAGGAGGACCAAAGGTCCTCCTGCTGGTGCCTTGCTGCCCCTTTCACTGCCGTGTAACTTCTCGAGATGTCACTTATCACTTATCACTTATCACTATCACTACTTCCATCTCTCTTTTTTTATTCCCAGGCAACCATTAGATTTTTCTCTGTTCATATCCTTGGATCGTTATGTTTCTTTTGCCTTCATTCCGGCAGCAGCCAGTGGCCTCAGTGCTCCTGTATAGGAGCTGTGGTTAGAATCCAGTTTGCAAGGCATAACACGAAGCTGTCCGTGCCCTCAGCAAAGAGCTTACAGTGTAAATAAAAGATGAGTACCAGATGGGAGACAGCTAAGCCACTTCCGTATAGCAGCATTTAGTGTCCCTCTCAGAACTGCCAGCAGGATCAAGACCTTATGAGAGGATAACAGCTAGTTCCAGACAGGCTGGGAGAAAAGGAGGAAAAATAAGTTCACCAGCTAGCCAGAGAGATTCACATTATTGCAAAATGTATAGAAACTGTAACTGAAGCATCTACCAGCCTTAAGTCCTATCCACTCACCTGCTTCATTAGCTCAAGGATTAGAGTGCTTTTAATCTTTACGAGCTGGGTCATCACAAGGTCCTGGCTAATACTTAAATCAACACAATGCTCCCGTACCCTTTCTCTGCTGTGTGGGCTTTGCAGTCTCCCTGCACTAACTCAAGTTGAGTCAAGTGGGAGGAAGGCAGATTTTGAAGATTATTTTCTTTAACAGTCATGTCAGTTTAGTCGGATTTCCTCCTTGGTTTCTTACAAGGTTATTTATATGGTCAACACCAAGTAATCGGGAATCAAAACCCCACCATGTACTCAACATCGCACGGCCTTTTGCTTCCCCAGCTGCCAGAGCAATGAGCCTGGAGGTGTTTCAGGCAAAAGCGAGTTTTCCTGGCTGGGGTGGTGGGTTGGAAAGCGGCTGGAAGGCACCTGTCTGCAGGGAGCCCACCACTGAGGGCTGCACCAAGTTCCTCCTCACTTCCCCTATGAAAAACAACCTGCGGCTGATGCAACCGGCAGAGAAAGGAGGCTGAAGTTTACCAGGACGGAGCCTTGCAGGAGATTGCCCTGGGGAGTGAGGCTCTGGTAACGTAACGAGACAGTTTTGCTGCGTATTCATTTTTCATATGTGATGCCTCCTTGAGCTACTGGCATCAGCTCTGCCAGGAGACAAGCCCAGAGGTAGCCCAGTGGCCGGCTTCACTTCAGAGCAGTGGCTCTGCCCCTTCTTGCCTCCAGCTTGTCTTTGCCTCGGAGAAGGACTCACTTGGTGTGTGTGCACGGGAGGCCAGGGGGTGCCAATGCCCTTCAAGTAGCTCAGAGGTCTCATTCCAGGGCTCTGGGGGTCTGGAGCAGCTGCTGCATTAATAGAAGCAGGGAAGGTGGATGTACACACGGATGTATCTCACTTGCTTTTGTGGGATGTCTGTTAATTCCCCATTCAAATGTCTGACAAATTTAAATGTGCAGGAACTTGAGAGAGGATCTGTGAGGGGAAGGGTCGTCTACACTTAAGGAAACCCCTTTGCAACGGAAAATAGGCTGGTGGGCAGTCTGGTGCCAGGAATAAAAATTATACCTCCCTCAGTTATACTCATTTTATCTCTTCCAATATACAAAAGGCAGGAATAAGCAGGTGACAGTATTGCCTAACACCCACCTGCCCTGCTGGAATAACTGGGCTTGTGCTGGCCTCCTACAGCAGCTGGTTTGTGAACCCATCTGATAGAAAAGGGGAAGAAGTGGCTGTTGGAAAGAAAAGTGAGATTTGAATGGGCTAGTTTGATCTGCAAGTGTTGCAAGAGGCCTGGGAGGAATCCAAGCTGCACTTAGACCTGGGAAGAGGTTTGGAAGCTATGGAAGTCCACACAGGAGAGCACAGGGAGGTGAAGGAGAGCCATGATAAGGAGATCCCCCAGGAGAATGGATAGAGAGTGAAATAAGCAGGTTAACGTAAGCATGACTTTAGCTGGAATTTATATCTAGTCTATGCTGAGATTTTATTGCCAAGGAGATGATTTTTCCATTGATATATATTGCCAGTAAAAACTGCACTCTGCTTACAGATCTGTAAAATACTTCATGCCAGGAGCCCCCGTTCTGCTCTGTGCAGCTGGACTGAGCCCCTCCAGGGTCATTGCAGGCGCGCGGGACAGGCTGCCTGCTCTGCCCTAGTGCAACGGAGCAGCAGATCCAATAATCATGGAGCAATCCGTGACAACTGTGGAATCTTGCCTGGATTCGGGCAGAATCCAGACTGGTCTCATTTTGCTTTGTGTCACTTCAAAAAATATTTTTTTCTGTTAAAGAATTTAGGCAGTGTTTCCCTGTTGCAGTAAAATCCTGCCCTTGCTGCTGTATGTCCTTAACTGTGTGTGCTGTTTTGGTTGTGCAAGGTTTCCTTTTCATTTGCTGGGCTGAAGAAGCTCTGGAAAGAAATCCTGGATCACTTTTTTAATGAGGTGTAAAGTCAACTGTGGGAACATGGGGGCCTGGCTGGACTGTAGTTTGCCTAGCTCTCCTGGGAATTTTCAATGTCCCAGGGATGCAAGAATTTGATGTTAAGAATATCCCAGAAACATGAAGTTCCTGAAGGAAATGCTAATCATCATCACATACATCCTAACTCCCAGCAGCTCCTGAGATTCAAGCATTTACTATGCATCTCCAACTTGAAATAATGCCTGAAGGGAGTAGTTGATGATTCATAATCAAGTCCATAAATATCAGAAGGCAGTAAAAAATATGTTCCAAAACAATTAATAACACTAACGTTAATAACATATCTCAAGTATTCCAACTTTCATACATTGACTGAGTGTGGGGGAGAATTTCTGCCCTCCCCGCTCTGCAGAGGAAGGCAGAAATACAGTGCCACATACCAGGGGAAAGAGTAACCAAGACCCGTCGTGCCCCAGCCCTTGGGAAAGACAGGCTGGATCCAGAGGAATGAGAGGCATCTCTACACGCACCAGTGCAGTGAGCACTCATCGTTTGCTCCAAGGCACTCAAAATATTTAATCTGTCTAGGAGGAGTTTAGCAATAATAATCAATGAGATATTAGCTGAGAGACTGCTGAAGTAATTGGGAGGATTTTAAATTGAGCAAAAAAACAAAACCAAAAAAAAAACCCGTAAGGGGTTGTGCTTATAGGTACAACTGTGTTCCCACGGAGGGAACAAGGGACGGCTGTGCTCCATCCTCACTGCAAGCGACAGGACCTTCTCCTCTTAGCTGAGCCAAGGAGCCCTGGCAGGAGCCCTGGCACCCTGCCCGGGAGCTGTGGGAGGCCCTGGCAGCTCCGAGGGTGCTGAGTGCGCACTTGGATACCTGTGAAGCGCGGGCTGACCGCAGGCTCCTTGCGATGGATCCTGCAGCATTCCTCCGGGAGGAGAGGCTCCCGACAGCGCTGTTCCCACTGCAAGGGGAAGCGCCGGCTTCGCTACCTGCCCCAGCCAGCTCACCAGGAAAGTATGCGGTCCTGGCCCGTGCTGATGGGGAGGCAGCCAGGGCTGCTTCATTACCACGGGCCCGTCCCGCTGGGAACGCGGCCTCTGCCCCCTTTGGGCTTTCACGGATAGGCATAAGCAGGAGCCCTCTGCTCCTCCAAGGCGGATGTTTTTACAGCCACTCTGGAAAGAGGAGTGAAGCAAAGGAGAGGCCTGAGCTCTCTCCTTATGACAGGAGTTTGGGAAGAACTGATTTTAATGCGTACTGCAGACATGCAAAGTCTGTGCCTGAAATCTTGCAGGCAATTGGAGATACCATTGTTAATAAGAATTAAAAAAATAAATAAAGCAGCTTCTGCAAACACTGTCCATTATAATGATGTCAATGCTCCAAGTTAGATGTGGAAGGTTTCCCTCAGCCCCTTCCCATACTTGTAAATTCAAGCTGTTGGCTCTGGGCAGACCCGTGGTGTTGCCATTGAAGTGCTGTGCACAAGTCTGCTTACGCAAGCTCTATCACAAGCTCGAAAGGGGAAAGAAATAAAATGCCAAAGAAGGTTGAGGGATTAAGAAGGGAAAAAAAGAGAGCCCGAAGCCCAGCCAAGGCAAAGCCACAGGAAATGGAGTTTGAATGTAAGAGCAGCAGCTAGGCAGAAAGGGATTTGGCAGGAACGAGGCGGTAGCAAGGACTTCAAGGAGAAATATAAGGCCTAGTCCTGTGAAATTCAGCCTTGTGATGAGTCGTTATCCATGCCAATAAGCCTGTTTGCAACTTCTAGTGTGGTTCATAGTAAATATTGCCTGTTAAAGACGGTCTGGAGCTGCCTTGCCTGGGTAGAGAGGCTCACGTGCTACGTCATGAGGGGTCTTCTATGGCAGGGTGGGGTGGGTGCTTGGGAAACAGAAACTGGCACTGACCAAAGGGGTCCCCTGCACAGGCACTCACTTGCCAGCTCTGCTGGCTGCGCTGGGACGCTCCGTGTGCCCCTGGACTCTTTCCCGGCCTCCTGTGGGTTTTGGAAAGCCTCTCGCTCAGCTGCCATGCAGAAACCTTTGAGCTTCTAATGGGAACAGCTGAAAATGTGCCCAGAGCTGGGGGGACCCTCACAGGACCCTCGTGTCTCTCTCCCCGCTCTTATCGCCACTGGGGAAAACCTGCCTGTAAGAATGAATTGGCTGTGCAGCTTGACATGGAGAGGCACCTCTCCCGGTGCCTCCAGGGAGCCTGTGGAAAGGCTGTAGGGAAACTGGCCCCAGTACTGCAGAAAAACATCCTGCATGAACAGCTGACCTGAAGATTTCTCCATAAAAGCCACCCAAATGGACTCCTTTCAAGGAATAGCTACAATGATTAAGAAAATGGCATCTCTGCATCTGCTCCCTCTGACCATAAATGTGTCTTAACACAGGAGAAAAAAATGTCTGCGAACAACTTAGCTAAGAAGCATGTGCGATTAATTCAGCTGCGGTGTAGGGCAGGTAAACCTTGCTCTTATCTCCATGTGAGCTGGGCACAGATAAATCTGGTTCATAAAACAAACATAACTCAGGGCAGCCTCTTGGCAAAGCCTTCTCCTGCTTCAATATGCCCAGTGTTTGCATACTGGGGCTGTATTTAAAAGGGGAAAGAGACACCTCGAGATATGATTGGGGTCGCCCAGGATATTCCGGATATGCATGTGCTGTGCTGACTTAGGTACTCTAAGATACGTTGCAAGAGATCCCATTTCAAGAGATCCTCGTCTCACAGAGCAAGCCAAGCCACTTTCTTCACTTCCTTCCTTCGCTGTTGTGTAAAGCTGTGGTCACCAGCAAAGGAGAAAAAATACCACCGATATATGTTTTTCCTCAAATGTATTTGAAAAACAAATTCTTTCAGTCTCTTTCGAAAGCCATTGTGTTTCTCCTGGGCAGCAAGATTCCCTGTTGCTAAAGTGCTAGCCCTTGCACAGCGGTAATGGATTAACCTATGTATCACAGGTACTGATAGAGAGACAGTGCCCTCCCAAACTGCTTCAAAACATCCAAAAATCATCTTTTTGATGTCATACTTTCTAAAACAAGGCTAGCTTGTAGAAATAACCACTTACTGGAGCCTTTTCCTTCAGCGAGGTGAAAAAAACAGTAGGTTTAATCTAGTGACATCTGTCCTCCGTGGTAGCCCTTCATGCATCTTGTGTGAGCACCTCGATGAGGCAGGGACACTGTGTAACTTGGCCAGTTCTGCTCTTTTCTTCTGCTTGTGTCTCCCACGGGCTCCTCCGTGCTCCTCACACTACGCACACGCGTGGCCAGGATGAGGTGACAACCGCGGAGTGACCCAACGTCTTCATGGGGCCGGACGTCCTCGCGCCTCGGAGGAGTCATCTCGTTCCATAGGAGGCATCTCATTCCATAGGAGGCATCTCATTCCGTATTCTTTAGAGGAGCCAGCAATAGCGTAGGAAGCTGTTCCACCTCACCCACCCAGAGGAAGTCAGTCTGCCACCATGCAGAGATGCTAAAGCAATCGGGAAACGAAATATCAAACTCAACAAAGCGAAAAACTTCAGCAGATTATTCTGGGATTTTTTTCCCTCTTCTATGCTGGTCACTTCTATTTGTGTAGGTATACCACGTCGAGGAGAATAAAGCTGTGCCCTGAAGAGGCTTCTGGAAGGCAACAGCAGGCAAGACCCATGCGTAGTCTTCGACAGAACTTGCAGTGTAGAACTCAAGCTTACTGGTATTTATGTGCACGGGTGTCTCACACGACGGGGTCCCCATATGAAGCGCTCTTAAAAACATGCATTAGTCATATGAGGGATTTGAAGAGTTGCACTGGAAAAGAAACTGTGTCATTAAGGGCTTTCTAAAGCATGTATTATGTCCTTTTCAAACTATAGGCCTCTGTTTGGTGCTGTCAGGAGCAGCAATGAAAAGATTAGTGGTCAGGGATTTCTGAAATGATTTATTGTTTCAGCGACCACTTAGATGCTTCACATCAATAGTTTTGTGTTTTTTTTTTTTCAGCTACAGGAAGAACATTTGTTTTCATCTAGGTCCAAAATCTGAAGTCACAATTAATTTTATTACTTAAGCAAAATTCTCATTAAAGACTTCAGAGTCTGGCTAAAGGCTAGTCTGGTAAATGAGAACATATTTAGAACAGAAAGTAGTAGAAGAAAATTCTTTGTAAGCATCTGAACATTTCTTTATAAACTCATTATAGAAACACATTAAGCCCACGATGATGCAAAGGGAGAAATTTAATTCACTGTAATTCTCACCCTTCATGCAAGCCAAGAGATGGATGTTTTCTCCCCTCGAAGATAACTCTGTTTATGCTGTATAGATACCACCTTAGCAGCTCCTCTCCCAGCACTTTCACCAGAGGCAAATGCTGCTACTTAACAGGCTCTCTGCACTGTTTATCATCTCAGTGTCTTAAAAGATCTTGCATGGCCTATAAATAAAAGCAGCTGTAGTGATAGGGGCCTCAGCAAACAAGCAACGTGGGCACTGAGGGAGCTGGGGATCCAACAAACAGCGACCAGATTCAAGCTGGCCTGAGGAGCCCCACAAAGAGGTACCAAGGGAACAGAACAGAGCGCGCGGCTCTGAGCGGGACCCTTAACGCGTGCCGGACACACACATTCCCTCCCAGAGCAATCAGGTGCCTGGCAATTCTGCAGGTGTATTTTGAAGTTTAACCAGAGACTTTACAAATATAACCGGCTTACCTGAATTGTATTGGGCTTTCATCAGTCCTTACCTACATTTGACAATTCTTTAGGGCAGGAAATAACTTTCTTTGGTAGTGTATGTGACGGGAACTGGAAATTGATGTAATCTGCTTATTTTTTATCAAAATGTGTCTCTGCAGGCTGGGAGGACAGTGGCTCTATGCTTGTACAGTAATGAACTATCAGATTTCAGGGGTCAGTTTTCAACAGCAGTGTTTCTTCATGTAAATTTTACCACTTTCTCTTCTGAAAACAAATTCTTCCTATTTATGCGTGTATCACAGCAGAATTTCTCTGAATTATTCTCAAACAACAATTATTTGATAGTTTGGGAGATTCTATGCTGTAGACCTGAAAAGTACTCAAATATTCCAAAGGAAGAAGACAGCTACCTACTCAGCTATCTGCATACCAGCAGCTGAATCTGAGGGCTTCCAAGTAGCACATGGCCTGGCGTGTATATATCTTCAACACTATTTTTAGAAAGCATATATGCACATTCTCACCTTTCATCAAAATGTAAGTGAAGAACAAAGAGAAATTTTGGAAGGAGCAGCATAAGTTTTACTGAGCCCAGGCTTCTCTGTAGCAAAGGGTTTTATTGAGGTACCCAAGCCAGTGTCAAGATGAGGCCGCCTAATTCACCCGAACAGCTTTAAGATTTGAACTCATATTGTCCAACGGGATCTGCTGTCCCACAAGGCAGAAAGCTGCTTTATTATTTCAGCGCATGTTCTCCCGACTCAGAACCTCATGACCTCAAATGACTCCCTCAGCTGTTCCACCAGAGATAGATGTGCGAGGACTCACTTGGCCTCAGCTTTAGGGCCAGTCCTCGCAGGTCTTGGAGGCCGGGGCACGGAAGCGAGGCAGCTTCGTCACTCAAATAAGACGTGCATTTTGCCAGGTGCCTTCCTCCTCTGAACTCCATAAAAACTAGCAGCTCTGGGCAGGAGGTTTTTGTCTGCCCTCCTTTCACACCCACATTCAGCAAACAGTTGCAGTGTGGATAGACAATGGATTTGCCTGTAATTTACTAACCTGAACAACCTTTGCATAGTTTAGATCTTCCAAACTAAGTCTTTTCTACATGATCTGGGAAAGATGTAGTGGAGAGAGATGAATGTTCCTTTACTGCTGGACAGCTGTACTGAACATAGACACAAGCAGAGAGCATTTACTGTTCTTTCTCTCCCTTTTTCAAGTTGCAAAGGCACATGCTTAGAGCCAGGCTTTAAAAACTGCCTTATGATGCCACGATTCTCTCTCTTCTGCTCTTGGATTAGCAGAGTCTCTAATTGCCTTTTTTTTTTTTCTTTTGGCAAATGCTTGAGGCTATTTGCCACTTCCAGATGCTGGAAACAGCATTTTCCTCTCTGAGCCAGAGAGAAGCCTTTTGGTAGTTCCCTGCCTTCCGAAGGGGAAGGTGCCACGCACTGCCAGGGCTTCATGGCCTCGTCCATGGCTGGAGTGAGCAGCAGATCTACGGACATGCGCCCTAGCCCCATTTGAGCTGCTTTCGCAAGCCTACAAGAGAGATAGCAAGTGAATTTGGTTTCCAGGCCAGCTCCGAGGTCACCTGTAATAGGTCACCCTTAACAAACAGCGTTGACATGGAGCTGGAAGGGCCACGGGTGAATGAAACTCGGCTCGCTCCTATTTGAGCCATGGAATTTAGTCCCGGCTCTGACCTTGTGCAAACGCTGTTGCCATATTTATGAAATGGAAAGACTGACCGTGCTGGCTGCGTGCGGAGCCTCTCGGAGCCCTGTGCGCACACCGAGGTGCCACCCCGCGCAGCAAGCGCCGCGCTCGCGAGAGGAGAGAGCCCTCGGGCGCCGTGCGATGCTTCCCGCAACGTGTAACTTCCCTCCCATCCGCTCTTGAAATGCGCATGTCTAATAATAAAAAATAATACACCGAAAGTAAAAGAGAGTTTGAGAAAGAGACTTTGAAGCCTGTCAGCTTTGCATTTTGATATCCTGTATGTTGAGTGACATCGGTGTCAAAGGTTGTTACAAAGCAGGTGAAAGAAGAGGCTTGCTCGTGTCTGAGGGTTGTGCAGATAGGCTGGGACACCCTTTGGCTCATTCACCTCCACAGGCTTTTGTGGGACATAGTCTGTCCTCCTTCTGCCCAGGACCCTGGCTGGGAATATGCATCTCCAGAGGATGCATGAACTTCCACAGAGCGACCTTAAAGCATTTTGCAAGTATCCAGTTCCACCAAGTTACACAGAATTAGCCTCATCCTCAAGGAGGAGCAAAGGCACAAAAACGCCCAATAACCTGCTGGTTATTGCAGTAACCGGTGGTGCTGACTGCACCACTGGCAGGAACGGCACTCGAGTGCTGTCCTGCAGGTGCCGGCAGCTGCGTGAGCACCTGCTGCCCTTGCTCCTCGGGCTGTGAACGCGTGCACAGAGCACGATCTGCAGTTCAGCCACGGGCTTGCTAGGCAAAAGCATATCCGTGGTGTGCCTGAACAGGGCAGTAGCTTCTCGCTGCAAGTGATAGCTAGAGTAATGCAAAAAGCCACTGAAAACTCGCAAGCACAAGCAGAAGACTTTTCCTACATATCACAGGCATGCGAGCACATTTCTTCCTTTTTTCTGTGCTTCAAGGTGGGGCCAGGTGATCCAGCACTTCCTGTTTTCCATATTCCTATTGTGATTATGGCAAGGCTGTCCAGCGAAAGCAGAACTGCAGCTGACACGAGATAGAGATAAACTGCTCTGTTTGCACAGCTTATCTTGTCCCCTTGCCTGTGCGCTTCCCCACCTTGCTCCGGTGCACTTCGGAGCAAGCCCTTCGGAATGATTCTCCTTGCAGACAGAGAAACCACCACAGGCAAGCAGCAGAAAGCCAGGTTTGGCTTCAGCAAGGCAGACAGCAAGAAAGAGCACGGGAGAAACGTCGGGCTTTGGGAAGGCGTGAATCTGGCTGATGTAGTCATCTGCCACAGAGGTGGGTTTGTTTCGGAGCAAGCACGTAACCATCACCTAAAGCACTGTAGGAGACAGCCAGGCTCTACCTCTTGCTAGTAACATGGCACACAAAAGGTTTGAGATTTAAATTGGTCAAGGAAAAAAAATTTTTTAAAAAAGGAAATGAATCAATTAATCTGATGCTTTTTCTTCTTTCCACATCACTGTTCTCATTGCTCCTTTTGGCATTAGCTCCCAGGCCTGTAAATGGGACTTCTACTACCCCCATGTTCTGTGGCCTTTGCAATGTTTTTAATAGGAAAAATCATAGGCCTGTCATATTTAAAGA
>JAVCKT010089368.1:0-14448 GCA_032273925.1 Rhynchotus rufescens
TTCTACTACTTTTCTACGTTGTGCTATCTTTTCCCTTTCTTGCTTAATCTTCTTCTGCTTTTGCTGGAAAACTTTTGACATTTTGTATATCTCTCGAAAAAAGTCATCAATCTCCGCCTCCATGCTTTCCCCATTGAGTTCCAAAAAGTCTCCATCCATCCACCTGAGAAAAGAAGAACAGGTAGAAAAACAAATAAGATTTAAATTAATTTAGTAATTATAATTATATGACAAAAAACTACTTTTTTTCCCCCCATGTAATGTCACGCTGCATAAAATTCTATTATGCAACTAAAGATAGATTCATCTGGCCCTTGCATGTTGCTGTATAATGCCCTTAAGTTTTACACACTCTGAAATCATACAGCTGAGGGGACTCAACAAACATGGAAGTTAAGGTTTGAACAGAAGTCTACATATGCAATCAAAACAGCTTTTCAGATGTTCAAGAAAACCCGCCCTGCTAAGTCACACCAAATTTGGTAACATCCAAAGACTACGTGCATTGCTAAACCATCTCAATACCAACTCAGACATATTACAACTTCTGTGGTAAAATCTGGCCTCTAGAAAGCAACAGAGTCATTTGAGCACATCTACAACATAAGCTGGACATGTATTACATTAAATACGTTTTTCCATTACATACAAATTGTAGTCTTGTTAATCAAAGTCCTTCCCTTTCTTGCATACAATGTGGCTCACGCCTAGCAAACTTCATCTCATGATTCTTAATGTATTTTGGGGCTTGTTACTGAATGATACAGTTATATCGCTAGAATGAATGACACCAAGTATGCAGCTATATTCCTTTGCATTATATTTAAAAATATATATAAATATAGAAATTATATTTCTATTATGCTTGAATTGCTACTAACTATTAATGCTTAGAAGGAAGAAAATCACCTTCCATAATTGACATAAATCCAGCATGAATGTTTTACTCTCTTCAAATTACCTTTTTTCTGTTCGCTGCCATTTCAATATAAGACCAAAAAGTTTCTGATACGGTTCAATCTCAACTTTCACACTGTCAAGGAGTGGGAAGTCACTCAGTTTCCATTTGAAGAGAATCTCTTCTTTATTAATAAAAGTGACTGTTTCATCAGCCTCTTGTATGCGCTTCTGTAGTCCTCTCAGGTCAGTCACATACTGAAATCAAATAACTTTAAGTCTTGAGAGATATATAAGTCTTGAGAGAGATATTTCAAAATATTAAAATATATATTTTTTATAATTCTAGATAACAAATTAAAAAATAGGACGAATCTTGCTTTCTGTTAAGAACACAGTATTTTTTCATGCAAAAGATTTTGTGAAACAAAATTTATTTTTTGTAGACATCATTGCAACAAAAAATAAAATTGTTTCCATGCTTATATTTTTTCTACTTCTACTTTAATAGCATAAAACCTTTCTCATAATATTTAAGCCTTAAAATTCCACTGCTCCAAGAGGCAGACATAGGAATTCATTACATATCATTATGTCAAATGGAATTCCTAATCCTAGGATTTTGGTTTTACGCTTTGAAAAAGTTTTGTTTAAATAAATAAATATGATAACTTGACAAATGAAAGGCATATTGGAGTGCTTATAAAAGATATTTAGAAAGTTGCAGTGTTTTAGAGCCATTGGCCAGATTTTCATTAGTATAAAAAAGAACTTTTGAGATTTATATGAAATCAAAATCTCTAATAACTGCTTTCTAACCTGTTGTTATTTCTTTCAAATCCTTAACGGATGAAAATCAGATTATGAAATTTTGATCCTACTGAAGTTATTGATAAGAATCTTGTTAATTTCACTTCAGTCAAACTTCACATAATATGCTTTATATAAACCAAGGTATTAAAAAAATTTAAAAAAAATAAAAAAAAGGAGGAGGCAAGCAAAGAAAAAAAGAGAGCATTTTATCATTGCAGGAATAGGACAATAAACTATTTACTTCACATTGGCTAACAGAACTTTTCTAAAAAATCTTCAAAAAACATAATATATTAAACATATAAAACGTTTATACCAATTTTATACTATACAATAAGCAAACCTGTTGCATGCAATCCAGTTGCGAGTATTCTTCTAATTCTGACATACAACGCACCAGTCTCCCAATTTCTATCACCAGTCTCTCGTTTTTTTGCGTTAGTTCAGATTCCTTTTGAACTCGAGACTGTTCAATCAGCTACAAAACAATTAATTTGTGCTGAGGTTAAAAACAAAGAGAATCCAAGTCCTTTCAAAAGCTACATATCTAACACTAATTAAATCAAATAATCTGAGAACAAACAATATAATACAGAGAAACAGTTATCCCTGCATACATATCTCCATATTAAAATGAAGAAAAAATTCTGTTCTGAACATTTACTATTCTTTATACTAATAAAGAATCAAGAGAACACTAAAACTTCTGACTCACTACACCACAGCCAGAGAAAAAGAAAGCAAGATGAACAAGCAGTAAAAAGGAACCAATACACAGTCACGCAGAGAAAATTAATTGTTGCATGCTTTCTATTAACGATTGCTGTCTAAGAAATTCAACTCCTGCTGTTCATTTAGTGACAGAACAGAATATCATTTTAACTAAATGACTTTCTGCTCAGAGGATTAATTTCTGTAAGAAAATGGCGGATATATTTCCAGTACTAGCTATTAGTAGACACAAGAGAGAATATGCACTTTACTATGAATTACCCAGTACTGATCATAAACAAATTAACTAACTCCTCCTGAAGATTTTCAGTTACAATTACTATTTTCCAGTATTTTTAAATCCTTCTACAATAATATTTGTCCACTATTGATAAAAAATAAAAATAAAGGAATATGCCTTTAAGTATTTGTAAAGTAATAGGATTTCATGGTTAGACACATTTCGCTGCCACCAAAAAAAAAAAAATCAATAGCTTAAGCCAAGTCAAAAATCTAACAAGTCTGAATGTACCATGGACAAATAAAACATTCTTACATCATCATGTTCATCAAAAACTTCATTAATTTTCTTTGGCCACAGAATAACTGTTGCATTCAATTCAAGATCTTCAGGAGCAAAGAGATATACATCTAAAAAATAATTAATTCGCTGATAGCACTCCTGTAAGAGAAATTACATAAAAGTTTATGTAGCATACATTTGTTTAAAATGCAGGGTGGGACAAAGCCATATATAAAGACAAAAGTGAGAAGTATTTTTTCCATCACAGGAGGTTGGCTGCAGCAGTAAAAACTTCAATATATTAACAAAATCTTTGGGCACTGAAAGCGGTCGCGATAGGCAATGACTGCTTTTACATTAAACTCCACTTCACATTTGAATGTTAAATTTTCCAATACAGTTTTTTTTGTTTTGGTTTCCCTTTTTTTCAGGCACTGAAGTATCTACACAAACATCACTAGGCCAAACATCTTATAATCTGCTATACTATTAAAAGCCATGTGACATGCCACATTCTGCACATCTTCTAACCAGCATGCAGAACACATGAGAGCACAGAATTATAAACTCAGCTTGTCTATTGAGACAAGGCATCTGCAAAGATCAAGCAGGATTTCCCAGTTTTGTCTGAAATAGCAATTAGTTTATTCTTAAGTGTAGCATGAACAGACAAATGGTGTCTAGGCTTGCAAATGAAATCTGTATTTGTACAGGCCAGTATGTTTGTTTAAAGAAAAAAAAAAAAAAGGAATAATCAGTTACCTTGATCCTTAAAAATAGTTCCTGAATACCTTTGGCTTTGGCCTTCTTTATGTAAGCTATTGTTTCCATCATTTCCTCTGTAGTCTCTGGAACTTTTAATGCACGTTCTTTGATTGCTTCAAATTCCCTGCATATCCTATGATTTTTTTTTAATATATAAAACATATAAAAATGTCAAGGTTTTGTTTTCACTGTCTTTTAGTTCTGCTTTCATAGAATTAAAGATCAAATTATATTTTTAATTATCACCATTGTCCAGCTCTACGAATTGATGAAATTAAATAGGGAATCTGAACAAGAAAAGTCTAGTAGAATATCATTCATTATCCTACAAAAATTAATGGGTTTGAATCTGGTGGTATTCTTTTGAAAAGAAGTTTCAATTACTTTTAATAAGTGCAAAAATGTAAGCACAGTCTCAGAGTCATCATTAGCGCTCACACACATACCCCTCTGGCAAGTGTTTTGCCATTTTGGTGATAGAGAATCACTGTGAAACTGGAATGTAATTAATACAGTAATGTAAATAATGTAAATATGTAAATGAATTTACTGAATGTAAATGATTCAGTATTATTTCATAAGAACTTAATCAATACTTGCTAATTATCCTTTAAAATTAATTAGTGTTATTAGGCATCATAACCTACAGAAAATTAGGAGATAGCCATCATATAAATATCAAGGTGATCATTTCCTGGACAGTGCCGAAGTATTGTATTTCATGCTTAAAATGTCAAATTGATAATGAAGCCGCTTGATCTTTGAGCTCCCCCAGTATCTAAGTCCAGTGATAACATTGCTCCCCTGCTAGTTTTTGAGTCAGGAATACAAAGAAAACATTATCAGCTCATACAACTTGAATGATATCTTGATTTAGTCAAGACAGTTCGCTAAATAGAAGTATGATATTTTTACCTTTCTTCTGTGATCATTTAATATGTACAGAAAGAAAAATCTACTTACTTTTCATTTTCCTCTCTGTGATTTGCAACTATTCTTTCCATTAGAATTTTTGCAAAGCTTTTTGCCTTATCAGCCAAACCTTGCTTTAAATCATCACAGTCCAAATGTATCATAGGGAAAGTAGCCAGTGGTGGTAAACTCATGATTTCCTTAGAGAGGGTGAAGAACTCATCTATGAACTTTAAGAGGACATTAAAGATTTAACACTACAGAGCTATCATTTAACTACTTAGCTCAATGAATAAGTATTACACATCAAGGAAAACACATAATTACTTGTTCTATTTACCACATAGACTTCTAGGGAAAAAACGTTTATGGTGTAGATTTGCAGGTAGTTGATTTGATTTTTAGCTTAAGGATGAGCATCTGTTTCCCCCGTGCACCATTTTTATTAAGCCCACTGTACCAACCTGCACCATTTTTATTAAGTCCACTGCACATTAAATATAATACATAAAATGTAGAATTAAAACTTACAGCAGTATATTCATCAAAACTGTGTTCTTCTGCTTCAAATCTTTCTATCTGTGCACATGCAGTTCCGTCTATAAGCCAGCCATATCTTTCAACTACAATTGAATAATCATATTGATAGCATAAGGCAAACAAACAACAGCAAGGTATTGATTTCAGAAAAGTAGCAGAGTGATTCAAAATACATTCTTCTACTACTCACCATATTTTTCAAAACATTCTTTTGGACCTTCTAGGTTGTCCCTCATGTACTTTTTCAGTGCAGACGTGGCCCATGCTATGACATGATTAGGAAGCTCAGTGTCCAAGGTCGTAGTGCCTCCCGTTAGCCAAGAATGTACTGTTTGGATATTCTATTACAAGTGCAAGTCATGATTATTTAATTTAAACAAAACAAAAGCAATACAGGCATATACCTATTTCAAAAGTAGCCCACAGCCAGGCTCAAAATTAAATTGTATCACAGAAATATGAAACCTTAATCGAGCCTATGGCCAGATGCTTCATATATATCTACAGTAACTCTTACTGATTCAATTAATTCAACATAGGTGGCATTTAACTAAACGATCCTGGCTAACACAAAACTGAACTCTATCCTATGTGCAAACAGACACAATTAAAACCAAAAAACTTCCTTAAAGTTTAGAACCATCAAGGCCTACAGTCCAATTGACAGGGATGACCTAAAGCCCACTGAAAGGCTGTCACACTTGTTCCTATGACACAAATCTTCATATTTTGCACAATTAGTTGTTAGGATTCAGGGGGTTTCATTTTCTTATAATGATGAGAAACATCAGCTCCTATTTTCCTTGTTTTTCTTTGGAGACTTTAAACATCAGTACAAACTTATTGTAAATTCTTTCTTTTCTTCTAAGAATTCCATTCTTTCCTGGATAAACATTCAATATAGCTTTAATTTGTGGTAATGAACAAGTAGAGAACTGTTCATGAACACAAACATAGCTGATTATTGGCAATCGGTAGTTGACTGTGCAAATTACTCATGAACAAGAAATAACTAAATGGGTTTCAGAGCTTGAGATTCTAGGAACCATCAAGAACCATGTCATGAACTCTGAATTTTCAAATGGGGAAAAAAAACTCTTCAAGTGGCATTCTGCTTCCCATTAGTATGGTAATCAGGATCCTAAAACATTAGTATAATGTTTTAAGTGTTTAACTCAGTGCTTTAAAACACACTGAGTTAACATAACACATATTTAAATGAAGATAAATACACACCTGAAGAGTTTGTCCTATCCGAGTCACTATAAACAGAATTGCTTCTTCCAGGTCTTGGAAGCTTGGATAAAATTCAATTTTTTCATCATCAAGAGTCAATTCCATCTTAAATATAGGCAGACAACTTCTGTCTTCAGGATCAAAAAGCTTCACAAAAGCTTCAACAGTTCTTCTCAGTAATTCTTTCAGCTAGAAAACAACATAGCTAGTAAACACTACCTGCAAGCAAAAACACTCTTTTTATCTTTCCCTTCATTCAGTAATTGATTATTTCTATTCCTTTTAGCGCTATTGGTCTTCTTCAAGAATAACTGAGCTAGTGTAAAAGTTTCTTCAGTGGATACTAGATCCAACCATTAAGGAACACAAACTAATACATAAACAAAACTTCTGTAAAGTTCATGCACCTATTCCTGTTCTAAAAATAAACCTATTATTAATACATGCTGTAAGTATAATTTTTTCAGCACATGGCAATGATTTGCTTAGAATACTATACCAGTATTTTTCTACAAAGTCTCTAAAGACTTGATCCAAAAAAGTCTTCTGGAATTGCTGTGAAGATATATTCTCAGTCATTAAAATATTCATAATGTAAATAACTGATTATATTGGTTCACTGTTAATTGCAGAAAAAAAAAAAATCAGTAAACTGAGAAGTTTGAAAGAAAGTCTCAGCTCGAAATTAGTTATTTCATTTGCATTAATTATAACTTATTTACTGTTATTTACTTATTATTACAAATCAAAACCACAGGCAAATCTAAAAACAAAAATTAAGTGAAAATGATTTTATGTATAGTTAATAGTGATCAAATAAAGAGGTTCCATATGATATAAAGTGTTGTCTAATGAAAGAATTGCCTAAAATTCACAATTAATTTTCCATAAGCGGGAAAGTTTTTTGTTTGTTTGTTTGTTTTTACCTGATTAGACATAAGTGTGGCCACACTGTTATAGAAAGAGTCAGCCTTATCCAACTTAACACCATCAAGGGCCTTCTTCTGAGTAAAGAGATTGATGACTTTGGGATACCATGTATTCATTATTTTCTCCTCTGAATTTGAGCAGCTTGAATTTACACTAGTCTTTAAAGACTCACAGTCAATTGGGCCTTCTGATCTAGATAAGATTATAGACAACTGTATAAACCAAATTGAAACACAAACACAGTAAAGCAATACTAATGCTATGCACATTCTCACAAACTCATTCTTCCTTGGGAAAAAAAGCATGGTGGGAACCTAAGCATCATTTCTGCAGTCTTAAAAGAGAGAAAAGCAAAGCAAAAAAAAACACAAAAACTGAGAAAGTAAAGCAAAAATGATGAGGAGAAAGACAGAGAAAATAATTTATTTTCAGTCTTGAAAAATTAAGTAATGAAAAACAGTAAAAAATTCCGTAATTAGTATTATCATAGGATTACCTGTGGAGCCAGGAGGGGAAAAACAAACAAACAAATATCCCCACCTCTTTCAAATCTCAATCAGACTTTTGTGGGGACTGTGACACGGAGATGAACTAAATTATGAATATATCAATAGAAGTAAATGCGGAAGACCAGTAAAAAGGGCTGATGATATCAGCAATTTAAGGGCAGAGAAACAACCGAAAAAAACAAAAGTTAAAATAATTATGCAGTAATACGAAGTTACCCTCTCATAAAACACAAATAACACATTAAAATGTTTCATAACTAGTCTCAATAACAGGTAGACAAATTTCTTTTTTATCACCAGCTGCAGAAATACACATGTATTTGTTAACAATTCATCACAACAGAATTTACCTGCAAGTTGATACATCCACCAGGAGTAAATCAGAGAATGCTGTATAACCAATGTCCAGTAAACTTTTTAGTATAGGGTGAACAATGTGCAAGTTAAAAAGGATTTGCTCTTTTGCTTCTATAAAGCTGTTATGCCAGGGTCTAGAAAAGTCCAGGCCTCTGAAAAATTAACATATATATACACAAGCAATTGAAGAGTTCAGATAGGATTTGAATGTACCATTTTGAAACATAACATGTTCTATTAAATAGGTTATTCTCTAATACCAACACTTAAATAAGTAACATATAGATAACCCCAGCACAATGCAGCACATGCTATTAAGAAAATTTGTTCAACAATCAACGATTTTACACTCCAGGATTTTTTTTAAATCACCCCTTCTTCCTAAAGGACTACCAATGGAAACTTCTTCAGTGGCTAATAAGAAGCATCTATCATCAGTAGTCAGATGACAGACATTTTGATGCTTCTACAAAACGTGCAACTCAGATATTTTTGCTCTAACTGCCCCAATTCCTCTTCTATTTTAGTAACATGTAAAATAATTTTGCTTTCTTTCTTAAGGCTTCGTCCCACAACACGGAAGTCAGATGAGACCTTAAGAGTGGGTGCAGCTTCTGAATGTTACACTACTGCATAATGCTGCTGTCTGACAGTGACTGCTGCCTCGCACACACACTTGTACTGTCTGAGCATTCAGGGCCATTCACAGACATTAGTGCGAAACAGCAAATGCAGAAATAAAAAATAAACACTGCCCGTACTAACACTTGGAGAAGCTTTTTTGATAAAGACATTCAAATAGAATATCCTCTGCACAATGAAAATAATTTCTGATTAATGCACTACAGCAATAATCTAATGCCATAATTGTGCTCACAGAAGCCAAAAAGTCTAACACAGCTGAATGTGTTTGCCTGTGAGCTATTTGCCAACTTAATCCACTCACAGAGGTGACACAGGCAAAGGTGCCTCCTCTTCATCTTCAAGCCCTTTGACATCTGGTTTAATGAGAACACTTCGTACTGGAAAAACAATGAATATATGAACATTAAAAGCCTATTAAGCCCTGTACTTTCTCAGTCTTTTTCAAGGTAGGACCAAGAATATGGAATGATGGAAATTCAACCACATTATCCAGGTCTTCCAACCCAGATTTCTCTCAAGGCAACCTGAAATTGTCTGAAATTGGAATTTTTGGTGAGTACTGATAAGGAATCAGGTAGCTCACTTCCAATCATTCTGTCTCTTATTCATCAAGATTTTTAGAGCATCTAGCATTTAAATAATTATTTGTGGCAATTTTGTTGAATATAAGTATAGTTGGATACTACTGATGACATTTACAGTTAGTAACATTCTAAATCATGTGATGTGATTTTAATCTGTTTGAAAAAGATAAGCCATGCACAAAATTTGTGGCAGCATTGGGCAGATGTTTGTTTTCAGATACTTTGAAAGAAACAGTACTAAAAATATGATTTAAAAGGGAACAGTTTCAAAATCACAGTTTAGAAGTAGAAGCAAGTTGGACACAGTTATATTAGTTTTTTTTTTTTTTTTAATTGGAAACTTGCTCATACATACAATGCAGCATTAGAAAGGTTTGGATGAGCTCAAGGCAATACTAGATAAAAAGCTTGAAAACTTGCTGTTTCTGAAGAATTAAAAACAAAAGAATGAATGACTGGTATATGAAAAAGCAGAAAATAAAAACATCAATACACGCTTGCATCCAGTTAGCTAAATATGTGTAAGTAAGGTCATCTGCAAGGAGCCTTTTTCTCTATGAAGTCTCCAGCTGCCTTTGCCTGCCTGAACTTTGTCTTCAGATGATTAAGGTAACTTTTTCAACAGCCAAAATAAAACTATAAGTTTTTGCCTTAAATGTTTTTGAGAAATAAGCGGCTTCAGCCACTGACTTTAAAAAAAAAATCAATTGACTTAGAAGACAATCATGCTTGGCTCAAAGCATAGGTTAGAAAAAAAAATTTGCAGCTCATCATATGCATATACTAGCATTTTAGTCCAAGTATGCAGTTTGTAGGACTTACCCACACATCTCCTCATACTCATCTCAAAATCCATTACTACCTCCCCCAAGAGTGTTTCAGTTAATAGTTGTCTATCTTGGCCTTCCATGAGTGACTCTGGCACCAATGTGAGCACGGCCATCAGCCACTCCTGCTGAATGGGGACCACCGGGTTACTTTGCACACATTTCTTCATGAAGAGATAATTGGCCTAAAAAAACAATACTGTTACAGGTCTAATAAGCAGCTACTTAAATACTTTTGCATCACATTTTACAATGAAACCTCTCCTTACTCATTGTTACAACTGGTATGCAACACAATCAAAATTTCTAAGTATGCAGTGACCAGCACACTGACAGCTGCTGCAAGCTTGGTGAAATGGTCTCACTGCTCAGATACCAAGTATTGCACTTTTCAATATGGCATTTTCTTTGTTTCTCTGCTAAGTTTCCTAGCTGACCCCAACAGAGTCCAAGGCTCAGATTATTGTTCTTTGGATATAATACTCATATAGCAAAGTATAAGAACAAGTGGCTTTTTAAATAAAATGCCAGAGAAATTGGGGTTTATACTCAAGTGATTATTTATTTTATTAAGGAAAAGACAATCTGAATCTCTACAGTTTTTAGAATTAATTTTATCATATTAGCTAGGAAATTGTAATCAAGTTTCTCTCAGGCTATTTAATGTAAATATTTCTGTTTGGGTTCAAAGTAACTCTCAGAGATAAACTGTTATGTAAAAAAATACACACATAAAATGCATAATTTGCACATGTCCATTCTTTCTTCAAATCAGATGAACAATACCAAAGATTGTTTTTGTACAGGCTAATACATGATTAATGAGCTCAAATGCAAAACTGAGGCCCATTAGAATATTTTCTAAGTAATGACCCTTAAGAAAGGTTTAGATCTAATCTTACATTACTGGCACACACATTTCTGTAACAGAAAATACTCCTAGTGGACTGGGACAAAAAATTCACAGCTTAGCTTAACCTGTTTTTTCCTCAAGACAGCTACAAAAAGCTTTTCTTATTTAACCACCCCTAATTCCATAAAAGAGACATAATTCTTCTGAATAGAGACATCATTCAGTATTTCATTTTAAAGAAGTAGAATTTAAACTCACTCTTCGTTTTTTCTGCTCACTGTTCATCTGCATAAAAAGAAACAAAACTCCAATGTATTAGCAGTTTAACAGAACATACACATATATAATTTTGCTCTCATAATTTAATGCTACTGCTATGCAAAAACTTTATTCTGTTGACCTGTAGGTATCAATTTCAATAGGAAATAATACATATAAATGTTTATATATGTATTTTACATACAAATACACATATATAGATTTACAGATCAATTTACCTTCATATAAATCCATTTATACATCTATACCCACATATAAATATTTATAAACTACTAATGATTGAGGTAAATATCTTTAAGTATTAAGAAGTATAAGTGTCCTGAAAACAAAGAGCAATATAGGTAACAGTTAAAACAACAACTTCTGAGGAGTTGTACACTCACAGTTGAAGGTAGTTCTGGGATAGGAGGTACAGGACCTCTTTGCTGTTTTTCTTCCATGGACACATAATAGAGTTTTAAAGCTCGATCAATTCTAGAGTAAAATATACAGTCAGAAGTGCTTTAAAGTGATTAAAACTACAAATAAAACCTAAAACGACAAATAAAATATGCTAAAATATTTCTCATGTTTTTAATCTTTCATCTGAATGAAAAAAATTGCTCTTTTTTATGATATTACTGCAAATATTGCAATCTTAATCCACAAATTTCTGGTGCTATAAATGAAAAGAACATCAGAGATTCTATCAAGTACGCTTCTATTACTCCTGATTTTAGAAGGAACATATTCAGCGTTATGCAAGTGACTTCAAAATCCTCTAAATTAAACAGATACCATTATAATTTCTCAGATATTAAAGGTGTAGTAGTAATTCTTTAATTTTAGATTTCAATATCACTTATTTATTGGATAACATGGAACTCACATTAACTGGTTAAGCATCTTTTGTTGTTCTTTGACTCTTCGGTGTGTTAATAGTTTGTTCCGTAATGGGGAAGCACTAGATGTGACTGTTGAGGGTAACACAATAGGAAGAAACAAAGTTCTCATAGTCCTTTTATTAGAAGGGGATGTTGCTCCATTTGAGTGCGCCATCTAAAATCATAACAAAAACAAAGCAATAGAACACAACTAATCCTATCCCCAGAGCAGTTTACAAGGTGCATATATGAAGTTGAACTTAAATAAGCAGAAATAGAAGATAGCCTCGGGGTTTTCGGTTGGACTAGATGACCTCTGAGGTCCTTTCCAACCTAAGCATTCTATAATTCTATGATTTCCAGAATCTAGGTACTAAAGGTTTGGCTTCAGCAAACAGAAAAATACTGTACATGCTCAACAAAAGGTGCATATAAAGTCTAAAATGTACAGGAGAAAGCAATTATAGGTCTAATAAATTAAGATTAACATATTGTACAAAAATAAAGGGTTCCCAATGAAAAGGTGAGTGGTAACTCAGTAAACATACGATTCTAGCCAGGATGTGTGCCAGGCGGATAGGTGGGAATGTTCCATCACGATACTAGTTTTGGAGCGCTGGGCTGTGCAACAGGATAATGGAGACAAGCCTGTGCTTGAAGTAGGAGCCTGGTGTTTGGACGTGAAGTGCCAAAAACCAGTGACCATGGTTAAAAATACTTGGTAACCAAGTTGCATTAACCTCTGCATCAGAGAAAGGGAAGAATTGCTGCTCGGCTGGGCCCCAGCGCTGCGAGTGTTTCCCTAGCAGCTCTGTCTTACTCCCTGCTGAGTGTAAGTTGCATTTTGGGATCCCAGAAGATACAATATAACATCCCCCAGGAAATAGGATGGCCGCCGCTACAAACTCACAGCTGTACTTCAGTCTTTCCTGCAGGGGAACAGAAAGGAAAATCCAAGTCCTAAGTTAGTCCTATATGTCCTAGAAAAGAATATTAAAATGGGGAGGAGGGAAAGAAATACAGACAGAAACAAAGATTAGCTAAACAGAGACCGAGAAGCCGTGCCCTTTTCCCGGCAATTTGCGCTGCCCACTCGCGACGGGGGCGCAGACCCGACGGGAAGGCGTTAGGAACGAGAAGACCCCGGGGCCGAGCGCACGCCCCGCTCCGCTCCGCTCACCTCTGCGGCGCCGCGGCCGAGGCGCCTCGGGACAGCGTCGCGGTTGCCGCGGAGACGCCCCGCGGGCGGGTGGGGCCGCGGCAGCCGTTAACGGCCGCGGCCGGCGGCGACGCCTGCAGCAAACCGAGCCCCGCGCGACGCGGCGCCCCCGCAGAGCGGCGCCCCAAAGCAGCCGTTCCGCCAACGGCCACAGCCCCCTCGCGGCCAGGGCAGACCCGGCTCCGCCCGGGGAGCGAGAATTAACTGCACAGGTGGCAGAGCGGGGAGCAGCACCTGCCTAGAGCCTACTGCTAACAAGGGTCACCTGGCCACAACACAAAAGCCTTTTCGGGGCCTATTAATTCCATGGAATGGGTATTTATTGTGCATTTGCACAACAGCAGATTAGTCGTAATTTTTGAGGGAAAGAAATAGCAGAATCTTGGAAAAGATCTTGCCTGAAATGTCCCAGCCTGACACAAGCTTATATACACGCAAATCAAGCCATTAAATCCTTCTCCTCCAGTTTTCTGCCTGCACAAAGCACATAAAACCTTTTTAGTTCCAATCACAGCGAGGATACTTAAAGTCTATATATAATATCCTCAGTTGCTGCCGCTAAGCTGCTCCACTTGACAAAGCTGCAAATGGAAATTCGACAGACCTACCCACACCTGCTGCTTTCGCTGCAGAGACTTAATGCCCTAATTTTAGGTTTGTGTGGGTGGAGCCCTCTCACCGCAGAGACTGGAGCAGCAAAAGATGAAGAGAAATCCGTTACTTCGGACCATTTGAGAAAACCCCAGGCACCTTCCCAACAGGTGCTGCAACTTAGTGGCAGCTGCGTTTTAGCTCGCTCCAGACACCTCATATTTTGGGGCCAAATCTTCGGCACAAACAGCGGGTTGTGCAGACTTCTCCAGGAGTTCCGCCCATCCGCACAATGCCTAGGAAGAGAGCGCTCCTTCGGGCGGCCGTTTGCTAGCCCGAGGAGGCCCCTTTCCCGAGCAGGATTTTGCCGCCTCGGCCCCGCGCCGGAGGCAGC
>JAVCKT010089379.1:0-14448 GCA_032273925.1 Rhynchotus rufescens
CAAAAATATGAGGAAATAAACAATGACACATAAATATTCAATTCAATTTTAGTATACTTTATTAGCAGTATTTTTTTTATATTTTTTCCACTAAGTATAATCTATCTGCCAGCTTTTCTCTATTTTAGATGCCTAATATGTGAGCAAATCATCCTGTCACCTCTGTTTCTGCATTTTCCTTGGATGATGCATTTTCTTGCCAGCTGCTTGCTAGATGCCAGCGCTGTGATGCGCACAAATAAAAAATTAGGATGCTGGGAGTAGGATGGAAGGAATACATTCATCGTCAATCATCTTGAACAGCTCACCGCATAAATCTGCGGATAAAAATGATTGCCTCGCTGGGAATTAGAGAGCACTGCAGGTTAAAAAGATGTTTAGAAGCCAAAACAAACTCCTTCTGCAAGGCAGGATGGATGTCAGGCGCAAGGTGCTTCCTGGAAACAGGCCAGAGCATAATCTGACCACACAGTGGACAGAGAATAGGCCAGGACTTCAGAATTTCTCCTGATTTCATCATTTAAGGCTAATCCTGCTGCCGAGCACAGTGACAGTCCTCAGGTGGCAGCATTAGGAGAATCGTTTCACCTCTAGCATCTCATCTCGGCGGTCTCGCGTCCCAGCTCCTGTATAAAGCAGCAAAATTGGTTTTGCTCCACAGCTACTGCTGCAATGCAGCTGCTTGGTTGTTTCCTTCACTAGGGCACTCTTTTCTCTGGGTTGAATTTGGGGCTGCATTGGATGTTCTGAAGGGCCATATGGTGGCCTCTCTCCAAACTGGGAACTTCTTTGCCATGGATAGGGGATGAAGCCCTGCAAGTAACAGGAGAGCAAGAGTGAAAGTGGATTTGAAAAGATTGGAAAGATTTTTAGAAGATATAGCATCCTTAGATAGATCCTTAAAAAGCAGGACAGGGATGCTTCTTGACAAATACAAGAAGGCAGCAGAATAACTTCCAGGGGCATTGGAGAATGAAAACCAGGGATACATGTTGTCACCAGTATATTAGCAGCAGCTTTTGAATGCCCAGAGCAAAGGCAAAATAGAGGAGAAAATAAGCTCCCAACACTACCATAATTGCCTTTTCATTGCAGCACTATCCCTCTGAATAACTATTTTTCTGTGCTCGTGGGTTTTATGTGGTTTTGGCTTATACAGAAAAAGCCTGATGTATTAAGGAAACTGAAATAATTGCCCATAGAGTTTTTAAACCTTTTGAATCCAGAGAGAGGAGAGCAGAAGGGAAACTCCTATTAGACCAAACTAGAAACACAGAAGGCAAAAAAGCAAATAAGCAGAGGTAAGACCTCTGATCTTACTTTCTACGTTGAGCATATGCAATTCACTGTGATGTTTGCATCTATATCTGTTTTTTCAATCTGCAAAGGTCCTGTGTAGTTCAAACAAAATATGTCTTTCTTCATGATTATTATATTTGAGATGTCTTTTTGAATTACCAGGGCTAACTCTGTAACAAGCAAAATAGCTCAACAAAGTTCTGAGTTTCAAGATTGGTTTTCATTTTAGATTTACCTTCCTAAAGATCACTCTTGCTGTAGGGCTGAGAAATCTGTCCTCCAGTTCATGTAAAAGATTTTTAAGCAAACTCAAAGTTACTTAGAGTAATATTTGTATAAAAAGTATTTTCTTGGGAGTAATTAAATTATACTTTCATCACTTGATAATTCCACTAATCTTACAGTAGAGGCACACACAGAAAATATGCAGGGGAAAGCATGTCCCAGAACTTCTGCGTGAGGGGAAGCAGCTCTTGGGTATAACTTCATTGTTTTGAGTGGAGAGGGGAGGAGAAAGGAACTGTTCATTAAATCTGGTCAAAATCCATATGCAGTCTTGCATAATTGAGCCCTTGTGTTCTGATTCGTAAGCAGCTTTGCAGCCCTGCAGCAGCCTCCCTTTGTCTCCTGTGAAACTCCAACCACTGGTTATCTCTCCTGGCTGCTGTCACTAGTTAACAGGAGAAAGGGAAAAGGTGCTCGCTGAGATAGTGCTGACTGCTTCTGGAGACTGAAAAAGGAATGTGAAAGTAGTAACTTCCAAGAAGAGTTATCTGATTCCTGTTAACTCCTGCCGTTGCGCTCATGTTATGAATAAGATCATTTTTTACATTTATTCTTTGAGCTACTAGGACAGTGCTCTACAGGGGTGGCTAAGGGGGACAGGTGAAGGTCGGGCTGAAGGAGGGTGGAGGACAGCCCTGAACTAAGTGGCCTGCAGTCCCATTGTACAAGAGCTGCTGACTTCAGGTACTGTTATTGATAGGTGAGCGTCGCCCTTAACACAACATGTAAACAACCCAACCAAGCTAATACCCCATTGGCTTTTATACTCCAGGCTGAATACAGTGTGTTTAGTAGCTTGAGGGGAGCTGCATAGAATTACACCAGCAATAGACTTGCCTCAATCTTTTTGTAATATAGCAGGCTCTGCTACTGTCTACTAGCACCTTTCTGGCAATAGTGAGTATGAGATAGGCTTGTCTGACAGCACAGAGATGTCTGGTTCTCCTGTGATGGCCCTGTTCAGAGGGGGAACCTGCTGCCTTTGCTCCTGGGAGACTTATATTAAGTTGTCTTTCTCTATCCTTGTTGTAGCACTGTGTGGTATTTGACAGAAAGTGCAGTCTCCAAGCTGCCCCACCACTAAGGCTAGCGGCCTGACCAGCTGCTTTGTTACTCAGTATTCATCATTATAGCTCCTATTTGCAGCATATGCCCTTACAGCACCTACAGGTATTACTTCTGCAAGCTGGCTCGCTTGCAAAGCGGCCCAGCTTGTTGCACTGGCTGCTGAAGACGGGCCAAGCTGCAGAGAAGGGCTCTGAGGAGCTCCATGCAGGAGGTGTCATGCACATGAGATTTTCAAAGCGTTGTTCACGTGCAGACTTTCAAAACATGCTTGGAGAGTGTGTGGAAGTGAGTGTTCCAGAAAAAGTTGCTTCCTAAACCCTTAAAAATTCTCGGTTTTCCCATTCCACTATTAACCTACCATTCGAATCTGCCCTGCCACGTGAGATGGATTAAGCTGCAAGAAACCGAGCAGAAGTACAAAGTTCTCTGTTACTTGTTGCTTTTAGCAATATAATACCTGTTGTTCAAAAAGATACAAGGATCAGTGCTAGTTTAATTACTGACTACCTTGTTTGACCAAAGGATTTTTTTCCTTCACCTCTTTCTGCTTAAATGTCTGGCGAGCAGGTCTGTGCTGTGACTCTGCAGTCTTAAACTTGTCACTGTGTGTGCAATGGAACAGATTCCTGCTTTGTGGGAAGAGGTGGACTCTTTGGGAACTGAGGATCATCCATGTGTGAGACTGTGATTGCTGGTCTTGATGAAATGGGAGTGATGGGATTTTTAGGTAGGCGGGTGAGATATCCTGGGTTTATGTGGCTCTCGCCCTCCCTTTATGCAGTCCCTCTGGGACCAAGCTTTGTTAATTATCTACAGACAACATATAGAGTCTTCAAATTCATAAAAATCATAGCTCGAAAAGTCAGCACTCTGTCTGCTATGTGAGCGTCAAGGATGTCATTAGAGCAGGGGCTGCAGTGCAGAGGTGTCCGAGCTCCCAAGCACCATGGAGCTTATCCACAAACCACATACGCTCCGTGTGGCCCCGTCTGCCTCAGCCAGGTGTTGGGTGGCCATGTGCCACCAAGGAACAAAAGTGCCCCATGATTTTTGTGAAATAGGCAGCGTACAGGGAGAAAATGAATACTGTTTATGAAGTAGCCTTGCGGTTTTGTTTACTACACTTCTAAGTCAATAAGGTGCTTTGGCTCATTCAGTCCCTTAGATTTGTGAATGGGCTCCATAATATTTAAGAGACTGCTTGAGAAATATGTATCTGGCTGAATCAGACTTAGTCCATCTGGAGCCTGAAAAGAAAATATGAAACATTCTGGGCAATTCAGCCTGAGACTCTGCTGAAATTAGCATGGAATATATATTTATTATTTGTACACTGCTTTGAGAACCCGCCTGACTGTCGGTATTTAACCTGCTCCTGAACAACTGGGCAATAATGGAGCTATCTGAATAGTATAATCATATAGTCATCATCATCTTGATCGATTCCAGTATTTCCTTCCTCCCCTTCTTCTGCTTCCCCCTCAACTGCAAAGCTCCCCTATCTCATGGGAATTAAAGTAGCTTCTGTCCAAAGAACTTCAGCATTTGCAGTTCTAAATCAGACTTCTTCTGTCCTGCCGTGCCAGCGTGCGTTACATCACACGGCTACTGGTTCTGAAGGATGCAGATCACATACCTTCAACCTCCAGCTATCCACCAGAAGAAATCCCTAGACTTATAGTGTTGTTTTTTGTTGTGGTAAATTTCCCAGGTTGGAAAAGCTGCAGTGCGCTGCATATACTGCAAAAAGAAGCAATCCTAATCTTTCCTTTTTTATTTTCTCCTCGACTCTTCATGATCATCCTCTTTGTCCAAATAAAATTCATATCTGTCTGTCTTTAAATCACCTGCTCAGATTTTTATAATTAGCTTCTAGTGAGCATTTGGCAGTCTTCCTTTGTTTTCTTCCCATAGGCCTGAAAGATTTTTTTAATATTCTTTAAAGGGAAGCTCATGATTACACCGTTTGCCGTGATCGTAGATGATTAATGTGAAAGTAACCAAGTCATAAACTGTGCTTTAGCAAAACATAATTATATGTATAAACCAATTAGCTTAGCAGCGCTACACGTCTGTAATGGGAGGCAGGGTTGGACTGAAGCCTCTGCCCTTGTACGAAGTTATCCACAAAACTGCCACAGCAGAAATACCCAGCTGTCAGTGGCAAGTTCTTGGACTGAGTGTTGCTTTTGCTCTCCTCAAAGTTTGGCGTCCTCAAGGCCGGCCACTTAGTCTGGTGACAAGTGAATTTTTTGGAAGAGGAATAGACCGTGATGCTGAAAATCTGGGCATGCCTCGCCATCCTCTGCTGCTTGATACTAATGTCTTCTGTCCTTGTTTCTGACAGGCACGTGTGATGTTTAGGATTCTGACATTTTCTGTCTCCTCTTAAGAGCTGTTATTTCTGAATACTGAGTTTTGCTCAAGTCCTGTAGCTCTGTGTGTTATTTGGAACGCTTTGCTTTGCCCAGCAATTCATAGCAGATACTTTCTAGTGTTATAGGCAGTGATTAAAGGAGATTGTAGGGTTTCTCTGTGGAAATTTCTGTTCGTTTTCATAGTTCTGAAATCCAGCAGTTGATAATATAACTAAACCTTACGTTGCTTTCAGTAAAATCAAAATACAATCAAAAGCCAACCTGGTGCATTTACCCAGTGTTGTGCACCAGACTTGCCAGCTCCTGATCCCCTTGTTGCCTTGCATCACCCCTTTTAATTACTTTCCAGAATGCATAATATTGATGTGTGAAAACATATGCAAAAGTGGGAAAATGCTCTTGGGTGAGCACGCTGCTAAAGCAGATAATTTTCTAATAGTGGACCGTTGTGTAATGAGTCTTTGGGAAGCCACGTACCAGTGCAGCATCGCTGCACTACTTCACAACAAGTACTTTTCACCCAGGGTATTTTCCTTAACAAATTCAGCCTTGTATCATGTAAGCTGGCAGTCAGGTAGAGGCAGAGGAATTGCTCCATCATAACATGGTCTCCTGAGAGCGGACCCTTAGGAGCTGTGATCGTGGTTGTTCAGCTCATCAGCACGGGAATAACTTGCTGACAGGTTGTGGGTCTGTTGGATTTAGTGTTTTCTGTGTCGTGGGTATAAATATCCCCAGCTCTTCTCAGGCTTTCCTCCTCTGCTTTGTGGTATGTCCTTGAGTCTGTCAAGTGATGAGTCTGGTCCTCGAGACCATCTGTCTGAATAGGATTATTGCTCTTTTTGCGACAGATTAGCTAGCTCACAGGTTCATTTTCAAATCAAGGGTTTATTTTACCTTTTGGCAGTCAGTACAGGCCAGTTTACACAAGTCATTTATAGCCAGAGTTGCAGAGCGTGGGATAACTGATAGGTTTAAAAAAAACAGTCTGTGTATGTAATTAATAATGGCTTTTAAATAATGAAGTGAGGTAAGGGATCCACTTCAGTTGTTGTGCATCAAATAAACAGCTGCTTCTCGGAGGCCTTGTGGTGTCAGTCTCGGGAATGAGGGCGGCCTGGGCCTTCCTCGGAGCTGGGGCGGATCCAGGGATGCGCCTGGGCCGCCCTGCCCGGCCGCCGGGGCCTCCGCGCGCATCCCGAGCCAGCTCCGTCGCCATCGCGCCCGGGGTAATTCCAGATTCCTGCCGTTTTCCCTCCTCGTTGCCACGGCAACGTGCGGGCGCCCTGTGGAGCGGGGCCCGGCTGGGCCCCTTCCCGCCCCGGCAGGCACCATGGCGACCGCGGGCGCCCGCACGGACACCGAAACCTTGCCGAATTCCCGCTTTTCCGTGCGCGGGAGCTTCCTCTTCGTTCCACAGCTCCCATAGGGCTCCACGGGCGCTGATGGGATGATGGCCACGGGGTTTTATCCCCCCCTTCATCCAGGCAGACCCCTGATTATTCTGCCAAACTTGTGTGCCCGGATGATACAGCAGAAGGGAGAATGAAGACAAAACGTGTCCTCCGCCGGGCTCGATAACTAAGCCGTTTAGCACATTCTGGCTCTGCCTCTCAGTGATTTATGTCTGGGAAGCTGTCGACAAGGCGTTCGGGTGAGCTCGAGTGAGCACGAGTTAATGGGCTGCATCTGGGTGGCAAGAAGCAGAGAGGCATTAGCGGGTTTGAAGCGAGGTAGGGGCTGCTCCTTTGGGCTCCAGCGAGTGCTAGGCAGTTTGTTTGCTGGAGCTGGTTTTATTAAACGAGGTGGCATTTTCCCCTCCCTCCATCCCTCCCTCCCTCCCCTGGTTAAACCGCAGGATTATTGCGAGGATTTTCCTCCGAGTGATCCGTGTTCTTAGCGCCAGGCATCACAAGCAGTTGCCGAAGGGAGCTGGCGGCAACGATGCTTCTCAGGAGCACAGTCAGCAGCATTAAAGCGAAATAAGGTGAACACGAGAGAGGTATTTTAAGCTGGCAAGCTGAGAAACGGCGTTTTTCATCCGACCAACGTAAGTGTCTGACTTGTGTGTATGTGCTTGGACGCAATGAGCCTTTCAGGGCTGTTTCCTAATGCATCCTGTATTCCGATAAACACGGAATCTAATTCCTGGCGAGGGCTGTTTTTCTGTGTCGGTTTAAAGCTGGTTGCGTGTGTCTGGGCACAGGAATATCGTGTATACAGGATTAATAATGTCCCTGTCCTGACTGTGTGCGTGTGGCTGCCTGGAGCAGAACCCCCTGGTGCGCCTGCAGTTGGGTGTCTTCAGAGGGAACACGGGTCACCTTGACAAGCCAGGGCACTCGCACATTTAAGATGATTGGCCTGGTTTGCATGGCTTTCTACAGCCTCAGTCAGCTCTTTGACTTTTTTTTTTTTAACAAAAAACCAAATTATGCTTTTAAAATACATTTTATTTAGTGCTGTTTATTTAGCTATTTTCATGACCTCTTAGGATACTGGGGTGGGTCGCTGAAGGAGTAAAATTTTAGAAGGAGTAATATTGAATTTAATTGGAAAAAAACTTCACTTAAAGGTATTTAGTAATACTTTAGTTCTTACAAAACTACTGAATGGGTATGGAGCAGCTAATCTAAAAGGCACATCTGTATCATGACTTCTGATGTTTAACCCCTTGCAAACTGGACTATCTGTTTTGATATAGGGAATGTTGGAAGATGAACAGCCAGGTTTTGTATATATTGTTGCTGTCTTCCTTTAGGAAAAAAAATGAATTCAAAATATGCAGAGAGATTATCGTGCCCAATAGTAAAGATGATGCACTGAAAATCATACAAATGTAATTTTGCTGTATGAACTATTAAAAAATGAAAAAGGTTTTTTTATGTCATACAGCAGATTAACTTAGTTATGTGTGTTTTGTTTCTTTAGAAAAGATACTGTTAAATGTATACTGGCATAAGCACGTCTCAAAAAGTAAGAAAGGTATTTCTGGCTCTGGGTCTTGTTTTTCTGCTTGCAGACACTTCCTTAGCAGCTTCAGCAGTTCTTAAATAAAAGATGAGTTTCTGAAAAGTTTTGGTATCCTCTGAATCAATCCTAATGTGCCATAACTGCATCATTCCCACCTATAAATTCCCACCAATGAGAATAAATGGGAGTGTGGACGAGGAGTCAGTTGTTTATTGGAGAGATGGAAAACAGAGGGTGAGGGAGATGACTCCATATCCAAGCACTGCCGCCCCCCCTTATAAAAGGGATTTTTTTATGAGATTAGTCATCAACATCTGAGGAAGAGGATTCAGAGACAAGATTGTAATGACAATTATCTATCTAATTATGATTTTTCTTTGACTTGGTGGAAGCTCTAGAGACACTGGTACAAAGCAAAGGGAAGATGTACAAAGTCACCTCTGTTTTAGCTTTGCTGCTGATTCAGCTTTGAGTTAATTGTCTGGTTAGCCAGGTAGGTATTGCTACGTCATGGTGGTTAATGTACGCCGTGGATTTCCAAAAACAGGTTATAAACTGTACAAAAACACGTACTTGTTTTGTGCATTGCATCTTCCTGCCATTTTCAAAACAGAGACTGATTTGAGTGCCAGATGAACGTGGAAGGAGAGAAGGCTGCAAAGAGCCAGTTTATTAGGGGGGACGTACACTATCGTGTATAATAATGTTCTGCTGAGACATGAAAGACTCCCCATTCTTCCCCATTCCTGCTCTGCTCAACAGCCCTGGGAGTGTCAATAAATAAATAAGCAACCGTGAATAAGAGAAACTTGAGCTTTACTTGTAGCTATGACAACTGTGTCCGTGACAACTTCAGTACAAATATGGAGATTCCAAATAGATCCTGTTCCAGAAAGCTTGTAGGGTTATTAAATGGGCAAACCCAAGTGACAGCCTCTGAAATGTGGTCGTCGTCTTCTGGAAATCCCTTTTAGTGGTGGCTGCGTGTCCCCATTTGCACATGAGAATCACTTGCTGCTTCTCCGTGTTGCTTGGTGGCAAATGCTTTGGTGAGCTGTCCTCTCCAAGGACACACTTGCCGTCCACGGGTAATGGGCCCTTTTGGCTCTGATTTGCCCTTGCTGTAGTTGTCTGCAATTTCTAAACGTTCAAGAAGTCTCAAGAAGTCTTTTTTCCTAAGTGTGGGTTGTCCGATGGGAATCCAGCGGGCCTCTTCTGCAGAGAAGGGCCCAGCTGTAGCAATCCTGATACAGACTTAACGTTATGGGCTGATTGTGACCACTTTTGCTTTTGAAGTTCAAGGCTGTGGCCTTCAGCTGGCCCAGTTGGGTGAGGAACAGCTTGATTTTCTTTTCTGGATTGTCTCGTGCAATTATCACTTAACAGGACTTTCCTGCTCCCATGACAATTTCAGATAACCTTATCTCCAGATATCACTACGTGTTCTTGGCGATATTCTGGGTTCTTTTTTCCTGCAAAAGCTTGTTGAAGTAAGGAACCTATTGTATTTCATTGTGTGTCCTCAAACTTTGATAACTGCACAGGCGTAGCTGAACTCTTAACTCTTCTTTTGGGATCAAATGCATGGCAGTTGAATACATCAGTGTGTCTGTTCATGAGGTTTGGGTTTTTTGGGTTACTTTTAAAGTGACTAAAGTGATAAATTGAGGTTTCTGTTTCTACAGGCACTCTCTTGAAGTTGCTGCTTGGTTGGTTAGGTCATTCAATTTCCTGCTTTGAGAGGGAAGGTACTTAATGACTGTGGTGCATTTTTCAAACACTATTCTTTTTTATATAATGACTCTTATAATTTATAGAATGATTTTTATATAATGACTCTTTTAATGTAAATATTATTATAAAAATAATCTTTTTATGTAGATACCGGGAAGCCCGTAGCTTGGCTCATTCTTCCTCGCATGCAGAGTAAGTAAAGATAAGATAGTGTTTATGGTATGACAGGCTGGACTGTCTTCTCCCTCACCCATCCTCATATTTGAGGGTTTTTTGGTGAAAATACAGGGCTATTCCTGCTTCTAGGATGTCCTTGAGCTGCTTTTTTGGGTAAAATACTTGTGGAGTATTGTTGTTGCTGCTGTTTTTTAAAGATAGGGCTCTCAACTCTCCCCTTGTGAGCCACGGCTGCAGAGCAGCGTCTGCCAGAAGATGGTGCGAATAGTAGGAAATGAGTAACAAGGGTTTTTCAGGAGGTTTTTCAGGGGATGCTAGGGCTTTGCAACGTCATTGAGGCTGGAAAACAATTTCTCTTGTTTAGAAGCTGCGCTCTTACCTTTTTTTCTCTCTTTCAGGGCGCTTTATCTCTGCCTGGCTCACCTCTTATAGCCAGTGACTGCATCTGAGATGGTCACTGTTCATGTGCCTTAATCTGTGACTCCCCTTTATTAGTCCCTTTATTCTGGTCCCATTATCCAAGTGCTTTCCAGGCTCCCTCTTTTATATTCCCTAATATATTCTGGTCTGATCCCATTTCAGTACCAGAGCTGTTGGCACAGGCCTGACCTGCAATCCTGGGAGCAGAGGAGGCTGGAAAAGGAAAAACAAGAGCAAACAGCAGATAAACAGGGCACACAAGATTAACAGTTTATCAAAGTGGCCTCTCTTTGTAACAGGGCTTTTTGCCTTGATATATGATTACAATTGGGCTGCCTTCCTAGGAAAATTGCCTTTAATTTGAGAGAAAACAGGCTCCTCAGAGCTGTGTGGTTACAGTGCAGCTACGTGGGCAGCACTGTGCTGGGCAGCTCTGCGTTTCCGTAAGGGCAACCCTTGCTCACGGCGGGTCTCAGGCTGCAGGTTCCTCCAAAAAGAAGTGTGGAAAATGCACGATGGAAGCGCGGTGAGCTGTGAACTGAAGAGCGCTCTCAGCTTCATGATAAATATTGTCCTTATAAACCATCTAAATGGGCTGAGGGGAGGCTGGGGCAGCTGGGGTGCCAGGATGGTTCTTTGGGCTGGGCAGTGTTTGGTTGTGGTGCTGCCCCCGGGCCACTGATGGAAGAGGAGCAGGCAGCCGTGGTGTCCGTAATGGTGATCCTGTGAGCTCAGCGCCTGTCCCCATCCCTGGAGCCCTTCACCCTGTGCATGAACCTGTGACCGTTCTCGCGCCAGAATGGATCGGGATTAATGGAGAGCTGGAGAGGTTTCCGTGTCGCAGCAGTCAGTGTGTAGCCTGATGGCTGCTGAGCCTCCTGGCAGAGCCGAGCGACTGAGAACAGCCAGGAGAATTCCCTCACGGAGCTGCCCGCCCCCGATGCTCCGGTGCTGTGGAGATGTGGGGGTAACTGCCGCGTACAGCCTGTGCCGCGGCTGATACCCCGCGTGGTTGTTCCTCGCTAAATGGGTCTGAAGCAGCCGAGGGACACGGCAACGCGCCCCCATGAATTTCAAGCAGGATCCCGTGTCTTTGGCACCAGAAATCTGCAGTGCTGCTTCCTGTGCCCGCCTTGGAAGGCGCTCGTTCCGCTCCCAAGCTTGGGCTGGGATCTGTTTGCAGAGGCAGCTTCTTGCAGCTGCGCTCCGGAGCACAGGCTCGATGCAGAATTAGCTGCTTCCACGCAGGAGGGATTGCTGTTTCAGCTCTCGGTGCCTGCGTGGAGCGCCCCGCATGTGGGAGGCCCTCACTGACAATTTGCTTTTTCCAGGAGTTGCCCCTCCAGGCACCTCTCCTTGTTGCCCCCTGAAAAACAGGGCCTGCGGGTGTGTGTTTGCAATAGGCTGCAGCTGCTGTTAATGAACAACTGCTGTCAGTGAGAGGAACTAATACTGCCTGTCAGAAATAATCACTCAGGACAGAATTTTTAAGAGCTGTTTTTTTTCCTTTTTTTTTAATCTGATTTTCTACTCTTTGTGCATCAGGAAATCCACGTATCTTCATATTTCACGTGCTCTGTAAATTGTTCCAAACTTCCTTCTTGAAAATAATTTTCTGTGTCAGAACAGCAAATGCAGTTTAAGCCGCAAAGGAGCCGTGTGTTTGTGCTCACAGAATGAACGGCCTCGCTGCAAAATTAATGTCTGCAGCAGCGCCGTGGGGAGCTGCTTTGTACAGCGGCTGCAGCTGCGTGTGGCTCAGGCAGCTCCCGTTAGAGGGAAGATACCCAGAGAAGAGTTTTGCCAATCTTGTTTTCTGCAGAAATCTCGCTGCTTTGAGGGCTGAGGTGGCCAGCGTTTAATCCCGAGTCAAATAATTGTATTTCAACGCACACTTTGCAGCCTGATACCTCAAGCTGATGGGATATTTTGCCCAACGGATCGGAGATAGGAACTGGTTCTAAGTGGCGGCGTTTCCTGTGGTTTTGACGCGTGCCCTGGAGCCGGTTCTGGGTGGCTCCCAAGCTCTCCCGCTGCTGGTGGCAACAAGAGGCCAGTGGGACTTGGTCAAGGAATAACAAAGTCAAAATGCAGTTGGTTTATTAGGATAATGAAATGGCCAATATATTGATTGTGCCAGCTGATCTTGTGTGGGAAGTTCTGTGGTCAGTGGAGATAGAAATGGAGCTGATTTTAGCTATACTCAAGTCTGATGCTAGCTAATTTATTCAGACTGCAGGCTCGAAACTTTTGAGATGAGAAATCCATAGGAAAACTAAGATTAAGCTGTTTTGTTGTTTAAACTCCTTGCAATAATTTGGTTTCTAGGAATATTTCAGAAAGCCAAAACCATATCAAAATATGAAGTAGAGCCTTTTATAAATACCATGTTTCACGTTAAAGCCTTTTGTCCTGAGTGTGTTTCCACTGCCCCTTCTGCTTATTCCTCTGTTTGAGTTAACTTTTAACAGGTTCCTAGAAACTTCTAAACAGTAACACCTTGCCGAGCAAACTGAAGGAGGGAATTGCAGTGCAGATAGAGAGTCCTGGGCAGAGGATGTGCTGGTGGTTAATGATTGAGAGAGGCGCTGGGCCCATCCCTGTTGAGCGGCTCCTTGTGGCACTGGTGCCCTCGTGGGCCAGGCTCCTGTTTGCGGGATAATCCTGAGGTGAGAAAACCTCTTCATGCATCGATTGTGCACAGGTTAGCACAGGACAGGAGCCGAAAGTGCAAATATTAATGCATTAATTAGCTGAATCTTGATTTATAACTCTCTTCTGTAAAGAGTAACACCCCCTGCCGTGCTTCTGACCCCAAACTTCCAAAGCTAATACAGCGTTTTCCAGAGCGTGCACCAATGTTGTGCAAGTGTTTGCTCACCTGGGCGGATTTCAAAAGGCACCGAGTTTTAAAAGGCACTCTGGGCAAACCGAGTGAAACCAAGGCTGGATTGGTTCATCTGGCAAGGCCCGGGGAGTTTTCTTTGTACCAAGTAGTGCAGTCAGAGAATTAATAGGTAGCCGTGGGCAAGGAGTTTTTTATTTTGGCAGTTCTGAAAAAAACTCAAGCGTGAAGCAAAACAACTACTGGCTTGGCTAAGGATAATACAGAAATAAAACATCTGAGCTATTCATGTTGGGTAAGAAACGCTTTCTCTCGTGGCAGCAATAGATCAACTGCTTCCTAGCGTCCAGTCATCAGCACCTGGTTGCATATTTGGGGGTGGAATAAGTGACGTGAGCAGTAAATGAGCTTTGTGTGGTGGAAGAGCACCTGTGTTCTCGGCGCATATTCACCATTTGCTGCTGTTTGCCAGGAGGTTTGTGGATAATAGTGGTGTTTCATTTGAACTGTGGGCTGCAGTGTGTTATTAGGGAATAGCCTCTACTCTCTGGGGGAAGGAGAAGCCAGATGAGGAGCAAAACGGCAGCCTAGCTTAGTCTGTGTCTGGGCAAACCGAACCTCTGGTGTCCTAAGCAGAAGGCAGCATCCCAGGTTCGTAAGCATCAGATTTTAACCTACATATTGTATATTTAAATAACTGCTTCATCCATGTACAATTTCCAGCTAGGCTTTCTGTGCAGGTGATCCAGAGCAGCGAGTCACGCTGTAATTCAGGAGCCTGGACGTGGCAAAGTTGTTTAGATGTAACGGGATGAGGTAGGGCTGGGTCCAGTTGGGTTTGGAGCTCCTGTGACTGCTCTAGGCAACCTCCCTTGGTGTTAGATCACCTACGCACTAAAAAAAGCTTTTGCTTATGTTTAAACACAACTTCTTGTATTTCAATTTGTGCCCTTTGCCTTTTGTCCTGTCACTGGATACCACTGAGAAGAGTCTGGATTGGTCATCTCCTCCCATCAGATATTTATACGTCCTAATTAGTTACCCCCCATCGAGCCATCTCCTCTTCAGGCTAAGCAATCCCAGCTCCCTCGGTCTCCATTCACAGAGCTCTGGATTACTCTGTAGAAAATGTAGGAGTTTGGGTTTCTTTCATTCTTCCATTCTTCATTTCAGAGTGTTTGTTTCCTCTTACTTCCTATTATTAGCCCCACAGTCCTTTTACCTTGCATAATTTTTTTTTTTTTTTTTTTTTTTTAAAATTTTTTAAAA
>JAVCKT010089390.1:0-14447 GCA_032273925.1 Rhynchotus rufescens
AGGCAGCGCTGGGGCAGCGCTGCGGCGGCTGCAGGGCAACGCGGGCCATGGCCGAGCCGCGGCTTCCTCCTCGCCCCACGCTTCTGGCTTGCGTGGGCCTCCCGCCTCTGTGCAGCACCACCCGCTCACGGCTTCCCCCGGCTTGGGTCAGCCGTGCTTAGAAGAACTCTGCTAGTCAAACAAGCTGCTCTGCAGGAAAAGAACTGCTGAACTGCCATCTAGGCCACAGCTTCCTCAGTGTCTGCTTCAGCTTTTCAGAGAAACCAGCATACTGAAACCTGGCGGGGCGTTATGGAGCCCTGCCACACTTGGGAGCACGTGGAAGCCGGGCCATGGCATCCGTTGCATTGTCTCATTTCCTTTGCGTTCTTAGCCCTCAGGTTCCTGGAAGTGCAGCAAGTGCTTTGGTCAGTGTGTCTGTAACGCCGCCTCCTCCATCGAGGCGCTGAGGTGCCTCCTCCAGAGCAGCGCCATGAGAGGGGTCTGCTCCTGCGGCCTTGCCCCCAGGCCGCGACGGCCCTGCTGCGGGCGCGCTCGCCAGCACCACAAACACTTCTTCCTGTGCCACTCTCTGGTGATGGGCAAGGCTTTTCCTTTCCCTTCTCCCATTCTCCTGAGGTTCCTGCCACAAACGTTCGCCTGCAGCTCGGCACAGCCGTTCTCTGCAGGGGCATCATTTCCAACAGAAATTCCTGGGCAGCGCAGTGATACTGCTGCTCTCCCGAAGTGTAGGAGCTAAGCTCCCGTGCTGGGAGAATGGCTGAGCACAGCCGAGAGGGTGTTGCCTCTGCATTGCCAGAACCAGAGAGTTACGGAGGCCAAACTTCTAAACTGGTGAGGTTATGAGCTTCTAAAGCTCTTAGAAACGACTAATGGCTGTGCCTTGTGTTCCTTGCTAATGTCCTGCTCGTTCACCTGTCACGTGCACTTAGGGGACAGCAATGCAACAACAGGACAGATATCCCTGTAATTGGGGGACAGCAATGCAATAACAGGACAGGCAAAGAGAGGAGGCCAGACCGAGGCTGGCACCATGCTCTGTCCTCTGCTCTCCCCTGGTGGTGGCATTTGGGGATCTCTTGGAGAAAACTTTGTGGGGAAAAAAGCGCCCGCCTGAGGGGTGCTTTGCTGACCCACTGCAGCGGGCTGCCAGGGAGGGTTGCTCGACACAGGGACTCTCCCTGGTAAAGCTGTGGTGAAGAAAGTGCATTGGTCCAGTTTCCTCTGTGATGCTGATAACATTCTAGGAAATGTGTGTGGCAGATATACTCATTTCCCATCCATAACTGCCAGGTCACTTCCAAGTAATAGGTCCAGCTATTAGTATCGTGAACCGTTGCTTTCATCCTTTCCATAGAGCCCCTTTGGTAATGGGGAAGGAAAGGGCCATGGGTCATATCCTCTTTATCATTTCAGAGTCTGTTATCATTAGCTCGTACTAGCAGCATCAGGGCATTGCTGCTTGTTGGGGTTCTGGGCACTTCCCTGTGCCACGCAGCGTGCTGGGCTCACACGCTTGACACAGCACTTCTTCCATTGTGTCATCGTGGATTTTCAGAAATATTTCTGGCTCGTCCTCAGCTTTTTCGGCTCTGTCCCTCTATAAAAGAGAGCAGAGCCCAGCACTGCAGCGTGAGGCACAGCAAGGGCCCCTGCAGCAGTCCCTGCTCTGCACCTACTCCCACCGCTTCGTCCTCCCAGCAGCAGCATGAAGGCCTTTGCAGCTGCCCTTGCTGTGCTCTCTGTCGCTGCCTTCTGCTACCAGGTCTCTTCTTCAAAACGTAAGACCAAGACCTTCTCTTGGAGGGTTCTCTTCTCTTCATCACCTCCCTATAAGGTCTAGCCGTGCTCGACACCTCTTCCTTCGGAGCGTCTGCCGCAGCAAAGGACAAGCACGTCCTGCCGCTCTGGCCTTCTTCTGGAAGGAGGGAAGGATGGGCTGTGGTGGGAGAGGATAACGGGAGCAGCGTTTCCTCCAGCAGGAGCCGCGTTGTCCTGCAACCTGCTTCTCCCTGCTGGTGCTTCCCCACATGTGGTTACCTCATCGCATGTCTCTCCTCTTCCAGATGCTGTGCACGTTTCTGGTCCCTGCTGCCTGCGATACATAAGCAGAGAGATTCCCCTGAGCCGTGTGAAGGCGTACGAGTACACGCAGAGCCACTGCCCCCAGCCAGGCGTGATGTGAGTAGATCTGCTGCTCGAGCCCTGGCCACCTGCCCTCCAGAGAGGTGGTGGCCCCACAGAACCCCAGAGCTCAGCCCATCCTGCCGACCGACAGCGGTGGCACTTTGGGCACCCGTGTTAAGGGACTGCTTTGGGAGTCTCTCAGGCACCCTGCACGTCTCGGAGAGCCGGCTGGAATGGCCCCTATGAGATGAAGGTCAAGGGATCTGCTGTGAGGCCTGCCAGCCAGGGGGTCACACGCAGGACGGTGTCCCATCCGGAGCAGGATGTTGGGGATGACGGGGACTGTCTGCCCCAAGGAAACGGGAGGCTGACAATGACACTGCGACCGTCTCCCCGTGTTTCCCTGGGGCTCTCTGGCAGCTCCAGAGGTGCCTGGTGCAGGGGCAGCCACTGGCAGCAGGAGCACGCAGGCGCTCGGCACTGTGCTTTGCTCTAACCCTTCCCACCCGTAATAGTCGTCCTTTGGGAATGGCCTGTTCTTCTCTCCTGCTCTTTTAATGGGATTTTCTTTTCTTTTTTTCCTTGCAGATTTACCACAAGGAATGGTATCTTGTTGTGTGTCAACCCCAAAGATAAATGGGTCCAGCATATCATGAAAAACCTGGACGACCAAGCAGGCAAGGGGGAGATAACATTATAGTCACTGCAAGCATCATTGCTCAAGACAGTCTGCTCTCACAAATTCCTCCTGAATGTGTCCATGGATTCTCATAGCCTGTGAATTTTCATAGACTGTAACCATGTAGCTTATTTTTATTTAAGTATATAAAAAGGACTTTTTATTTATTTGTCTTTTTTTGCTCAGGCTTTTAATTTTATTTGTACTGATTGTGTTTATTTTTGTGTAATAAAAATAAAAATAAAAAAAACAAGAGTAGTTTTTCCTCAGGGTCTCAGGATGCTTTACCTCCACTGCATTCTGCTCACGCTTTAAGGACTCATGTGGCTCAGGGACCTGTGACCACCTGTGCCCGCGTGGATGCTGAGCTGCAAGGTGGCTCCGGGTGCGTGGCCTCGGCTAGAGCAGCTCCAGGTGGGGAGACAGGTCTTGGTTTTGGCTTGCTGTTTGGCAATCCATTAGCAGTGTGACTGCTCAGGCCTTTCTCTGAGCAGTGGTGGCCACATCTGTACATTCGAGCTTGACATGTGGGAGCCTGTGACCTGGGAGAGCTGAACCCTGAGCTCCTGTGCAGCGAGAGCAGGACCAGGGCCAGAGCTGGTCATACTGGGGCAGCTGGTGCTTCTGAGCCCCTCGCTCCCTGTCCAGCACTCCCGCAGCCTCTCACAGCCTGGGCTCTCCTTCAAGGTGGGATCATCACCGGGGATCCTGCACTGCTCTGTGTCAGGAGGGCTCATCAGGAGCTGGCCCAGGAGTTGCAGGACAGGGAGATCCTGGGCCGCCTTTCCCTCAGCATAAATGAATTCCTTGTCCTGGCTGCAGTCCCTCCTGCAACCAGGCATCCCCGCTCGGCCTCTGCCACACTGAGCTCAGGACGACGCTAGATGGGGCTGCAAGGGCAGCCTTGCAGGAGATGCAGCTCCCGGAGCTGTTTCCACCTCCAGCCTCACATCAAGGCATCTCTCCCCAGAGCACTCACAGGCCCCGCAACTGCGGGTTGTTTTGGGGTCCCTGTCCCCACTCCCAGGGATGCTGCTGGGTGCTGCTCTTGCTCAGGGAGGTCTCCGGGTGGGGGGCTCGATCCCACAGAGCCCACCTGGATCCATGATACCTAAACATCCCTTCCAACTCTAAAGCTTCTAGGATTCAGTGATTCTGTGATGCCTTTTGGAGGGCTCCTTGGGTGTTTTTGGCTGAGGCCACCTGCACTCTTTGTGGCCAAGGCAGAGAAAGGGCGATGGGGTGAAAGGCAGGGCTCGGGGGAGGGGCCTCGCTCATCCCAGGCCATCAGGATGAAAGGATATTTGTCTCTGGCCTTTGCCAGCAGAGATCCTTGCCAGATCCTTTTGTCTCCTTCCTTTTTCGGACAGGCCTCATGCGGGTTGTCTTACAGCTTGCAGACCTGCGCGACTTTGGTGTGCTCAGCATTAGCACGTTGCATTTCAATAACTCAGCTTGCAGTATGCAATTCATGCAGTTCCCATAACGTAGAGTGGCTGCACAGTTTGGTTAGGCTCAGGCACTGAGCTTGGAACGAGCGTTGGAACAAATTGTGACGAGAAACCATAGCAGAAATGCTTGGGCCCCTGTGGCTGATGTAATTGCAGCAGGGTCCGTGTGTGCTGCTCCGCCGGTCACCTTGCTGCAGCCCTCCCCGGTCAGAGGCTGCGGGGATGCCCGTGTCTCACCTGACTTTCCAGGTGCCTGGGGCTATGATTATTTCAGATACTCCCTAACTTGGTCTGGATTTCCTCCCGCAGGGCTATTGTTTCCCCTTGATGTGGTTGGTAATAGGGATGCGCCTGCCTTTAATGTTGGCTGGGAGTCTCTCTGTGCTCCCCGCTCCTCCCCGAGCCTGGAGCCTCCTGGAGCCGCGGAGCCTCCCAAGCCGTGGAGCCACCCGGAGCCGTGGAGCCTCCCAAGCCGTGGAGCCTCCTAGAGCCGCGGAACCTCTTGGAGCCGCGGAACGTTCCAAGCCGCGGAGCCGCCCGACGCTCAGCACTCGTGTAAGCAGGCGGGAGGCCGCTGCCTCTGAGGAAGCGCTGGAGCGGCGCCGCAGCTCCTGAGGCGTGTCCTGTCCGGAGGCCATGGCTTTCTGGGACATTACCATAGCCCCGCCTGCCGCTCGCAGGGCGCCGGGCCACGGACCTGGCCAAGCCGTGCAGGGCTCCCTTGCCGTGCTGCCGTGGCCATGGCCGGCCCCCTGGAGCGCCTGCACGAGGAAGCCATTTGCTCCATCTGCCTGGAGTACATGAGTGAGCCGGTGAGCGTCGACTGCGGGCACAACTTCTGCCGCGGCTGCATCGCCAAGCACTGCCAGGAGAAGGGGCTCTGGGCGGGCGGCCCCTTCGCGTGCCCGCAGTGCCGGGCCACGTGCCACCGCGGCAACTTGCGCCCCAACCGGCAGCTGGCCAACATGGTGGAGAGCGTGCGGCAGCTGGGGCTGCAGGCCGGTGCGCCCGCCGGCGTCCCGCTCTGCGCCGCGCACCACGAGCGCCTCAAGCTCTTCTGCGAGGAGGACGGGGAGGCCATCTGCGTGGTGTGCAGGGAGGCCCTGCAGCACCGCCCGCACACCGTCTGCCCCATCGAGGAGGCCGCGCACGTCTACAAGGTAGGGGAGGCCCTGAGGACACAGCGTTGCCACGTGCAGAGGAGGCTGGGCCTCACGCCTGCTCCACCCTCGTGTGGGGCTGGCCCCATGGCGGCAGCACCAGCAGCGCCTCAGGGTGGTCTGCAGTGCTCGGCGAGCTGGACTTCGGGGTGCAGGTCATGGACCCTAGCAGGTCCTGGGCTACCTGGTGCCATGGAGGCAGCCAGCCCTGCCCGCTGTGTCCAGCGCACGGGCGGCAGCGCTTGGGCTCACAGGACAGGAAGGCAGGACAGCGCTGGGGCGCACTGGGCAGGAGGGCAGGACAGCGCTGGTGCGCCCAGGGCAGGACAGCGCTGGGGCGCCCAGGGCAGGACAGCGCTGGGGCGCCCTGGGCAGGACAGTGCTGGGGCACCCAGGGCAGGACAGCACTGGGGCGCACCGGCCAGGACAGTGCTGGGGCACCTCGGACAGGACAGCGCGCCGAGCTGCCCCGCATCCCGGCAGCGCAGGGTGCCAGGTGCCACCTTGCACCCCAAACACAGAGTGAGGAAGCGCGGAGGAGCCCGGCAGCGCGGCGAGGGTTAAAGCTGCGGGGGGAGTGACGAGCGCAGCTGCTGAGTGCCCTGGCAGCGCCCCAGGCATCGCCTGGCAGGACAGCGACTCCCCCCCTCTGCCCGCGGCTGCCAGCTGCGTTGACCCTGTTTACTGCTTTTCAGGCCAAACTGCAGAAATCCCTGGAGAATCTTGCCAAGGAAGTGGAAGAAGTGAAGAAACGGGAGTCAGCAGAGCGGATGAAAACCCAGGAGTGCAAGGCAGGTGCCTGCTTTAACTTTTAAGGAAACAACTTAGACAACAGGAGGAACTTTGGAAATGACTGAGTCTTCTGGCCCAGGGCCGTTGCACTTGTCACATGTTTCTTGTAGACCTTTGGTGGGACCTGACCCCGTGTCCTGCTTTACCTTTGAAGGCCGGGTCTGCAGAGGACCCTGGCGGCAGAGAGGGGCTCAGGGACAGTGCAATGACACCCTCTCCATGACGCAAGAAGTCATAAGGGCCAAAGTGCCATGTTCTGTGTGCAGCAAGTAGGCACAATGCACTCGTACCAATAGGCAACTCTGGTGCCTGGGGTTGTCCCTGCAGCTTGTAGAAAGCAAGATCAGTAATCGTGTGTGCCTTTAAAAATGTTAAATAGCCAAGAAAGGAGCCAGCTCCAGGGAAATCATGGGGTCATGAAATCATTAGACAAAGAGGCTTTGGATATTTTTATTTGCTTTGTTTTCTTTCAGTGTCTGCTTGCATTAAAAGCTAAGTATGAACCGTAAGATGAGTTTTGCTACATAATTATAGGAATCCATAATCATAGGAATCCATAATCATAATCATAGTGTTTTCCTTGAAAAAAAAAAGTCCAACTATTGTGCCTCTGACTGTCTGAAATAAGATGCCAGTAAAACAGCTGCCTTACAAATCCATTTAGGATAGAAACCAGAAAGTGAAAGTAAGAAAGTAAATGGAGAGAAGGAAACGAAACTGCTGGAGAGTGTTAGGCAGCACTGAGCTCAAAGTGATGACTAATCAGGGAGCACTGGCAGGGAAAACTGGTTTCTCCAGCTTTCCCTCTTCATTTGCTCAACCCTCCTGCCCTGCCATGGCTGTCACGGACTGCTGTCCACCCTGGCCCGGCCAACCCCAACCAGCAAGTTGGGGTGACATGTGCTGGTGCTACCAGTGGTCCCAGGCACCAGAATGATGCTGGAATTGTGAAAGAGCAGTGTCATTCTCGCCTCTGCCTGCCCTGCCTGAGTCAGGGCCAGGCAATCGCCTTGTAGGGTCACAGCTCAGCTGTCTTCAAGCTTCCTGGGGCCAATTACGCTGTTTTAGTAGAAACAAAAAAATGGCCCCTGCGAGCCATGGGAAGGAAATGCTGACAGTCCTGGCTTATCAAGCATGTGTGAGTCAGCTTTGAGAAATCATGTGCTTGGATAGAAAAATGCAGGAAATAAAGAAATACACACAGTTCAGTTTCATTTCAATTACTTTCTGGGTTTCAAAGCTTATGGTCCCAAACAACCACAGCTGATCTTTTTTCCTGGAGGATGCCAGCTCCTGTTCTTCAGATTTTGAGCCAAGTACAAAGCTTTAGGACCCAGGAGAAAAAAAAAAAGCCCTAAATCGTAGCCAGACCTTGTTTGTTGTTGGCTTCTTGCACCTAGAGCCTCGAGACACCTGCGGAGAGGCCCCCCTGCCTCCTTCCCCTCAGTCCCTGCTCAGCCCATGGGGTCTCACACCGCTGTCCTGCTGCAGTGTGGGCACTGCTGGATGTGTGGTGTTCACGCAGCACATTAGCCTAATTTGTAGGCAAATTTTTAATAAAAACCTACCTACCTAAACCTAATGACATCTCACAGTCCATCATGCACCCAGAGGGTCACTCTGTGCCACACTGAGACAGCTTTAGACATCTGAGATACAGATGAGTAGAACTGCCCTGGGCAGGGTCCTACTGCTGGTAAATTAAGGATGTCACGTCAGGTAGCAGTAAAAGCCCACCACTTAGTCTTTGCCCATTATTTTAAATAAACATCCTGATCCAAAAGTGAGGTGGTTTCCCAGGGATGTAGCTTAGGGCTTCCTGTCTCGTGTGTCCTCTTCTTACTCCCATATATTTTTCCTTTCATAAGGAAGCAGTGAAGAAAAAGAGGGAAAGGATTGTGAGTGAGTTTGGGAAACTACATCGGCTCCTGGCTGATGAAGAGAAACTGCTGCTTCAGAAGCTGGAGGAGGAAGAGAAACAGATTCTGCTGAAAATAAGTGAAAACCTCGTCCTGCTGGTAGAGCAGAAGTCCTCTCTGGATGAGCTAATCCTGGAGATAAGAGAGAAGGTCCAGCAGCCAGCTGATGGCTTGCTCAAGGTTAGGCTGTGCCGACAGCCCTCTCTTCCCTGGGTGCTGGGAGAGGGGCCAAGTTCTGGTGTGGGGCTGCCAGGCCAGGCAGTGACACAGCGAGAAGGAAGCCCTTCTCAAGGGGAGATTTGAGGAGATCTCACTGCACTGGCCATGCTCCTGGGGGCTGGAGGCAGTGTCGTCAGCCCTGACAGGGTGGCTCTGCCCTGGGCACGTTTGGATTGCCAAAGCACCATGGGATGGAGCTGTGCTCTGGAAAGCAGTGGCTGTGGTGATGAAAGGCTCTCCCTTGGAGGCCAGTGATGGGAGCTGCATGGTGGGGGCATCCGTGGGGAGATGTCTCCCAGGCATGATGTAAGGTTTGCCTCTGCTGTTGGGCTGAAGAAAGGTCTACACACACTGAGATGTGACCAGTCCTCAGAAGTGGAGGAGCTTTGTGACCTACAGTGCAGTGCAGACACAGTAGTTGCTGTGGGCCTTGGTCCTGTGGAGCAGGGCAGGCTGACACTGAACAGGCCCAGCCAGGCAGCCTGTCGGACCCTGTCACCTGCTCACCAGGACAGACGTGCCCTGGGGCCCATGAGAGCTGAGGAGCAAAACAGGGACTGAAGTTCTGTGCAGAACGGGTAGGCGGTCAGCAGCCAGACTGGCTGATAGGCTGTGGAGGGACATACCAAGAATGTTTTTTTTCTCTTCTTCTAGGATATGAAAAGCATCCTGAACAGGTGGGTACCAGTGATCATTCCTCCTACTACCCTGGCTGCCTGCAAGCTGTAAATGTGGTGTTTGCATCCGTGTTTGCTCTGTGCCAGGCCAACCTCTTTCTTTCCTGCACAGCCTGAGCCCGGTTTCAAGCTAGATCCTCCCTAGTGGGAGGAAAGAGACAGATAGAAGAGGGATCTGAAACTAGTGCAGACTATCAGGAGAGACTCAATGCCTGTCTTTTTTCTAAGACCCCCAGAACCAAGGTGTTGCTGAGCCCCACAGAATGTGAGAAGGGCTCCTAAGGGACATTTTACTGGGCTGTCCACACTCCTTCATTTCTGTAGAGTATTAGTGTGTGGGATTTGCACTGCAGCTCATCTGGGGCCTTGTTCTTGTAATTCAGATCCAGAGTGTGGATCCCATCTGACTTGCAGCTAGGGAAACAGTTAGTTCAGGTGCCACGGCTGAAGAGCTCGCAGCGGGAGACGCAGTGACCCTGGGGAACTGTTATGGGAGTTGCTAAGGGCTGGAGGTCACTGATTAAATCCCTCTCTAACCCAGAAAAGGCAGAGAGAAGCACATGCTTGATGGATGGCTTGATGCAGCCACTTTTGTTGGAGACTAATTTTGACATGCTCTCCTGTGCTATCTGAGCAGCCCTATGCCAGTGTAGGGAGCTCCTGAGACAGTCTCTGTGCAGCCAACAGAAAGGCATTCAAAAGCCTCCTGAGATGCAATAGGAGACTGGCTGTGTTGTGGGCATGGCAGGGACTCTGGGTCAGTCCATGGGTAATATACTCTTTTTCAGGTGTGAAGACATGAAATTCCAGGCCCCTAAAGCTGTTTCCGTGACCCTGAGGGAGAACTACAGCATCCCAGAGCGCTGCCTGGGTGTGAGGGACATGCTGAAGAGATTCAAAGGTAAAGCAGCTGCTTCTGTGGCCCTCCTGCTGTACCCTGTGGCACGGAGAGCTGTCTGTGCTCTCAGTGCAGACCCAGTTCTGCTCTTGTCCTTGGCCGCTGCCGGTGTCTGTAGCTGGACTCCTGTGAAGTCACTCACAGGTGGCAGTGAGGTGTGCTGGGGACAAGCACTCAAACAGCCAAACCTTGCTCATTCAAGAGGGGATCCTAGACTGCAATCTGTGGCCCTGTCTACACTAGTTTAAGTACAGCACAGTAGTTTAACAAAGATCATATTTGCACAGGGAAAGTTGCATCCCTGCAATATTACTCTGCAAATCAGCCTGGTAAAACAAGGGCTGGTTCCAGCACTGATGGTACTTCAGGATGTGAAGCGTTGTGGTTCATGTGAAGTATTTCCAAATTGGCTGTGATAAGAGAGTTCATCCAGGCTGGGACTCATCTTTAAATGAAATGATTTCAGATCGTGTATCTTTTTTATCTGAGATGGTGCAGCTTTCCATTTAACACAAATACTAACTGCATTTTTTTTCAACAAGTTTTATTCAGTTGGTCCCAGTTTGCCTACAGGTGAGTTTGTGTTGGTTTCAGAGCGGGGAGACTTTCCTTACTCTGGTCTTGGATGGTTTATGACGTAGCCTTGAAGCGTGGGAGGGCGCCTGGGGGTCTCAGGTCTCACGTTGCCCACAAACGCTTCTAAAGCTCTTTCAGGAGGGCAGCTGAGATGCTCTGATTTCATTCCTGCCTTGCAATTGGATGCCACATTTTTTATGTGGTTTATAGTAAAAACAGTTTTGTGCATTATATTTCCCCATGACTGCCAGTGTTAGATGCTCTACAGAAGCACGCACACCTGCACTTAAATGCAGTAGCAAGCTAGAGCTGGAAAAGCTCAGCATCTCTGTAACAAACGCATCTCTTCATGTCATTGTCTGCATGTGAATTAATCTCTAAAATCCTGTGTATCCTTCATCCATTCTCCTCCTTCCAGTGGATGTGACTCTGGACCCTGACACTGCACACCCTGAGCTCACTCTGTCTGAAGATCGGAAGAGTGTGAAGCGTGGGGGCAAGAAGCTCCTTCTGTCCCTCTTTGACAACCCCAAGAGGTTCAACACTACACCACTGGTGCTGGGCGTTCAGGCCTTCTTCTCTGGCCGCTGCTACTGGGAAGTGCAAGTGGGAGATAAGCCAGAGTGGGGCCTCGGGCTGTGCAGGGAGTCGGCCAGTCGGAAAGGCATCGTCCTCTTCTCACCCAGCAATGGCTACTGGGTGCTGCGGCTGCAGATCAACGGCAACTATGAAGCCCTCACTTCCCCCGTTTCCCTCCTGAACCTGAGCGTGAGACCCCGGTGCATTGGAATCTTCCTGGACTATGAAGCAGGAGAAATTTCATTTTATAATGTGACTGACCGCTCCCACATCTACACCTTCACTGATAAGTTCTCTGGCAATCTGCGGCCTCTTTTCTTCCCTGGTGCCTTGATGGGGGGCAAAAATGCAGAGCCCTTAGTGATCTCCTGGATGAGGGACACACAAGAGTCTGGGTGCATCATCCTGTAATGTGTGGTTAAAAGGCTACCCTTGTCACAGGGCAGCCAGAGACCAGTGGAACTGACCAGCTCCAGTTCTGAGCAGGAGACTGACAGCAAGACATCGTTGGAGGGGTAGATATGTGTTTGGGGCAAGCAGAATGGCAAAGTCCCTGGTGGTCCTCAATGCTGGCAAGGACCCACAAAGCAAGTGGGGGACCCACAAAAGTGCTGCTGAGAAACCATGACCTTTCACGTGATGCGGTCACCCTTTGCCAGGCCCATTCCAGGAAGGACGTTATGTGGCAGGAATGTGCCGCAATCTACTGTTTCCCTCATGGGGACATGAGGAGCCTTGTAAATGCCTTGCCTTACCAGTCACCTTGCAGGCTTTGGGCAAACAGTACATGCACAGCCTGTACTATAGTGCTGATTTTGGTGTGAATTGTACTGAAGGAAGGCAATAAAGAAGTGATTTGGGAAAATATGTGGAGTTAGGAATATGTTTTGGACAACAAGTTGACCATGAGGCAGCAGTGCCCTAGTGTCCAAGAAGAGCAATGGGATCCTGGGGTGCATTCAGAAGAGTGTCTCCAGCAGGTCAAGGGAGGTGATTGTCGCCCTCTACACAGCCCAGGTGAGGCCACATCTGGAGTCCTGTGTCCAGTTCTGGGCTCCCCTGTACAAGAGGGATGTGGAGCTGCTGAGCACCGGCCTCCCCATTATTAGTGACTATGACTTGCTCCTTAGCTGAACGTGTTCCCAGAGAATGCAGCTTTGGAGCCTCCTCAGGAGCACCTGGCCTGTCAAGAGACCCATGGTGCCCTGTGTCTTGGAATGGACAAAAGTGAGGACAGCCGCTTGGGAATGGGTCCAGTCGTGGTGTGCTGCTGGACATGGGTCCTCTCCTGCCCAGGCAGAGTCCTCTAGGCATCCCAGGCATCTAGGAATCAGTGAGACACTGCAGTGAGCCAATACCTGCAAGTATTGCGATCTGAGAACAAAAAATAATATTCCCAAACAAATAATTATAAATTTGTTCCCAGACAAAAATGTCAACCTGCTCAATCCAAAGACTAATTCAATTTGAATAAAGTGGGACGTGACCGTGAGTTTATGCATCTTGAGAAAGTAGGTAGGAATGAATCTGAATTTTGAGGGCTTGATAGAAGTCTGCAAACATAAGCTGTTGTGGGGAAGTGGTAAGGGCAGCCAGGGAAACCAAATAAACCAAATAAACAGGGTAACTAACTGCTGGAAGGGGACCAGGCTGAGTGTCCTTGAATGGTGGTGGGAGGACGGAGCTGCTGGAGAGCTTTGTGGAGCTGTTGGAGAGAGTCCAGCGCAGGGCTACGAGGATGATCAGGGGCCTGGATCATCTGCCCTGTGAGCAAAGGCTGAGGGAGCTGGGCCTGTTTAGCCTGGAGAAGAGAAGGCTGAGGGGGGACCTGAGCAGTGTGTATAAATACCTCGAGGGAGGCAGTGAGGAGGAGCAGGCTGGCCTCTTTTCAGTGGTGGCCACTGATAGAGCTAGAGGAAACAGCCACAAACTGAGAAACCAAAAGGTCCACAGCAACTTAAGGAAAAATTTCTGGACAGTGAGAGTGACAGAGCCCTGGCACAGGCTGCCCAGAGAGGCTGTGGAGTCTCCTTGTCTGGAGATCTTCAAAACCCACCTGGACACAGCCCTGTGCCACGTGCGCTAGGTGACCCTGTATGTGCAGGCAATTGGACTAGATGATCTCTGAGGTCCCTTCCAAACTTAAGGATTCTGTGATTCTATGTGGTAAATGGAAATTGTCAATAAAGTCAGAATAAACGGACTGTGGAAAGGTGGCAAGGGAGCAGCACTGCTACAATGCAGCAGAGACAAAGAACTTTTTTTTTCAGAGGCGTCAGGAGAGGAAGTTCATCAGTTCAGAGATCTTGCACATTGACACTGGTGCAACTGGTGGAACAAGTGAGTAGCTGAACAGAAAGGATGTGGACTCATCTCTTAGCAGCACCCAAAGTGTTCCTAGAAACCATGAATCTGCATTCTGTAGGAAGGAGGGTAAAGGTCCAAGGGATGAGATAGCTGGGAGAATGCTATGAAATTTTCTGGCTGAAAGACTCGTCTCATCACTTGCAATTAAGACTTAAAACTGCTCTGACCAGAAACCCATCTGTTCTCAATTGTGCAGACTGACTGGCACAGGAGGGTTAGAGAAAGACGAAGAGCACTAGGACCAGACTTTTAGAGCTCCTGGTGTCTTCATGCTGAAGTAGCTCCTAAAGCTACTTGCAAGCTGGTTTTCAGCTCAAGTTTGGTACATGCACAGAGGCCTTGGTGTCTCAGTAATGACTGATCCCTCTCTCATCAGCTCAGGCCTTAAGCGAGCAGGTTAGCCTCTTAGGTGAAGGTAAGGCTATTTATATTAGTAAAGGGGCTGACCTGATTTTCCAAGCTACTTGTGTTCTTATAGTTTCTTTTGGGTGATCTCAGTGATGCTTTGCCAAAGCATGTTGTATTTTTCCCAAGCAGGAGAATGGGTTTATCCACATGCCATATATTTTGCGGGAACTTCTTGGTCTGAGTCTATCTTTTGCCCTTGGAGGTCTCAGGGTTGTTCTCCTGTTTGAGTCATGCACTTTTCACCCGAGGACATCAGTGTCTCAGGAGAGCACAGCTGGCAGAAAGGTTGTGGTTTGCAACCAGGTTATGTGGGAAGTGTTTTCTATGCAGCCTGTGGTCTAGCTGTCATTTTAGGCATTGACTTCTCTAGGAGATGACCACCCAAGGGCGCTGATAGTGTCCTCTGTTAGGATTCTTGGCAGCCAAGCTTCTAGATCTGAAGTTTTAGAAATGTGTTTTCTCAAAAAATGCTATCATCCTTGTTTCACTGCTAATATAGTTGGAAATACTAGGGAGTGGGAGTACTGTGTGCAGTTCTGGGCCCCCCAGTATAAGAGGGACGTGGAGCTTCTCGAGAGGGTCCAGAGAAGAGCAA
>JAVCKT010089421.1:0-14446 GCA_032273925.1 Rhynchotus rufescens
AGAAGCGGGAAATATGAACACTGCTAACGATCCTACCTAGCACTCCACTCTGGACAGGCCTCGTTGGCTGCGCAAAACTTCAATATGCCCGCGCTTTCTCCGACCATGACCGAGGGCAATATCGCATCGTGGAAGATTAAAGAAGGTACGGTCAGCCCCAGCAGTAGGCCGTAGAAGCACGTAGCAAGAGAAGGGTTGGCAAACACAACGCGCCTTCCTGAAGAAAGGAGAAGGGCGCACTGATATTGGAAATTATTGCATTTGCCTGCACTGCAAGCCATTTTTTAAAACCTAGTCAGTTATATGTCAACTACATACAGTAGTTGATATATAGTTTCTTCAAAACGCATTTGATCACAATCAAATGGATATTATATGTCCATTCATTAACTAAATCCATTGAGGAGATATATGCAGCAATTTCTTTACTAAATTTAACAAAGCTAGTGGAAATCTACCTCTATAAAATGCACTGGATTCTTGAAAACACAGCAATATTCAGCAGTACTGTATAAAAGGACTAATCAGAGTTCTTCCATAGGAATTAAGAGCAGTTCACTAATTCAGGACTTTCTGACTATAAAGTACTACAATATTTATGTTTATTTATATTTACAGTACACTTTCTCACTTATGAATCATCCAATAAATACAAAAGAAAACTTTCAAAATGTTGACTTTTGAAGAACCTGTAGGGTTTCTAATAACAGGATGGAAATGTTGTTATTATAAAGACAACTTAGCAAACAGGGAGTAAGGAGTTTTACAGGAAAAAAAATAGCTTTTGCTAATATACTACTGGTGCAGGATATCAGGGCTAATGCTTATGGTCTCAGCGAGAAAGGCACTCATACTCTGTAAGATATTGATCAAAATACCACTTACTGCAACTAGCACAAGTAGGAAAGAGAAGAGAATCTCACCTGCTTTCAGACCCTGGGAGCTCCAAGCAGTGCAGCATAGGACATCCCCACACGGAGCACATGGCACCCAGTGCTCTGTACCCAGGCAAGGCAAATCATGTTTAAGAAAGGTGCCAGGACGCTCACTTGGGAGCTGAAAAGATCCGGATTCAAGTCCTTGACAAATTCAAGTCTCCTCTAACCACTGCCTCATTATGAAATGAGTAATTTTCTTTCAGTAGAGATGCAGGCTATACATCTGTGTGAACCATTTCATAGAAATAATAGCAGAAAATAGAAAATACAAAATGCTAAATAAATGAAATGTACATCAAGAAAATGAATAATCTGATTACTGACTTTTAGCATGCTGGTAAACATGCAAGTAAATTCAAAAAATAAATAATGTCTATAGCAATGCAAGCTCTTCTATCAAATATATTTCAGGAGATAATTTCAAGTGTTATATATATAATATCTATATATATAATAGATAGATAGATAGATAGATAGATAGATAGATAGATAGATAATTTCTAGAAGTCTGAGAAACAGAAAAGAATAGAATCTACCCCTACAATTCTGCTGCACTGCTTTAAATGTCTCAGCCACTGAATTTCCTAAAAGAAAACAGATTCATGTCCACTACAGTGGTCATCCATACAGTGATCATTTTAGTTACTAAATCTGCCAGAAGTCAGGAACTAACTTTACCAGAAATTATCACAAGGCCATTTTCAAAGAAAACCGCTAAATCTAAGTCTTGGAGTACAATTTTCAATTAGTCTTAATCTAAATTTTTAATAAACTCTTTGCCTGGTTAGGAAGATTAATTGTTAATCTTCCAAATAGAAGATTGTTAAAAGTATGTATCAAAAAATGCAAGACTATAGAGTCTGATGAATGCAACCTATTGATCTATAGGCAGCAGACTCAACCTCTCACATTGTGATAGTTCCTTTGTCATCTCTGTATAGCATTTTCATTGCACTTAATCATTTTGTAGATCCAACACATTCAAAAAACTCGTAATATGTTAGCAGAATAAAATCTTGCAAAAAATTGTTTCAGACATTTAAAACTGCCATATGAACAAAATCTGAGAAACTTCTCTTTGATCATGTGGAGAGCATAGAAAGATTTTAGCAAATTTTGTAATTTATCCAGCTAGTATTCAATTATTTGACATTTTTTTATAATGACTTGACATTAAATTACAACATTTCAATAACTTAGTTTTCTCCACTCAACTAGATAAAACATAAGGACAATTAATGTGTCGTTTCTATTCAAGCAAGGATTTACATTTCTTTCATGAGAATTATGGCAGTTTAAATCTTCTTAAAATATTTTCTTGTACATGAAAGAACTAGTGTTGTCTCAGATTAATAACTCAATCTTCCTATCTCATTCTTATCATTTGCTGACCTTTGGAAACCCCTTGCAAAATTATACCTGACCTGCTTCTCTTAATGAAGAAGATTAATAATTTGAAAGAGTTTGGTTTTGTCAGCTCTGAAAGTCAGAGTTTTTTGCTGTGTTAGCATAATGTATGTTGCATTACTACTTTCATGTAATCACTGGAATGAAGACAAAGGAACAAAAGAACATTCTGAACATTAATCATTTCCATAACAAGTGTCAGCCCATGTAAGTAACTATTTAGCATGCAAGGAATGAGTGGCATTCATTTTTTTATATATTTGGTTAAGCCTAATAACTCCTTGCTTCATAGCACAATGTGTCTATCTCTGGAATGAAGAAATATTTACAAGACTTACAAGATAGATGTCATACATTAAAACAATAAACCCTTCTTTTATCTTTGTCTAGGAATGACATGTGCAGCAAGTTATAGCAAGAGTTGGTTTGACCTTGAAAACATAAGTTTCTCCTCCAATAGAGACCATACACTATAGAGTAAAAATGAACAGCACCACTGGACAAATTATGACTTTGCAAAGAAGTGTTACTGACAGGAAGATCAGAGTGATTTCCCTTTGTTGGAACTCCAAAATACTTTTTTTTTAACTGTGTTTTTATTTTTTCTTTTCAGAAAAGAAATTCATTCTTGACTTATGTTTATAACTTCAGCCAGAAAATGTACACATCTTTCTTATGTTTATAACTTCAGACATACTTTTTGGAAAAAAAAAAATGAAGCACATCTTTTGGTAGGTATGGCCTATTGTTTTTGTAGCTACTTTCATAAATATGACTGTGAGAGTATGTTAACTCAGCACCTTACCAAGAATTATAAATTAATTTGACTAAATAGCCCCAAAGTAATAAAACTCATCAGATATGGTGGCTTCTGAAGGAAATGACGCTTGCATGTTCAGATCTAACTCAAACTGTAGTATGAATCTAAAGAGGCAGCAAGCAAAATACATGAGCAGAAAACAAATGAGACTGAAAGTCATAATATTGCCAGGTTTACACAGTAAGCAGTCGATCCAAAACTTACCTATGTGAGCTGAACCAAGCTACCTGGCTACTTGGTCAACAGAACTTTCCTTCTAGAGGTCCCAAAAGTGGCCAATGGACTACAAAGTCAAGACTTGTTGCATGTGGAGTTTCCTAGTAAGTACTTTAATCTTCTAAAGAGTCATGAACTAGAAATTATTCTAAAGTCAGGATGAAGTATACTGTGTCACTGAGATCCTGTAGAATTATAGACTGAGCTTTCCGAGAGTAATCAATTTTCTGTGCTATACCGTCTCTTTAAGCAATGAAATTAATGTATTGTCAGGCTAAAAAAAGAACACAAAGCAAAAGACACGGGGCTGGTGTGTAGGGCCCAAATCACTGTGGCGGTGCAGTATCAAAATCAATTACCTTCCTTTCTCCATCCAGAGGCCTCTACGTGATTTATAAAGGAGTTTACTGCCAGGATGAGAAGAAAATATTTGCAAACGATGAGACGGCAAGTGAAGAGTTGGTATGAAAAATGGAATTCCTTTACAGTGAGTGCTTTCTATATCATCTTGTTCTTAGGGGCATTCATACGAAAATAAAATCTCAATCTTGGCCCACATTAACAAACCACATTTGTCTATAAGCCACATTAATATCTGCATATATATTTCAAAGATAAGCTGTGTTATATTATAAATGACTTCACTATTACAGTGAAAAAGGGTCAAATATCTGCTTATTTTAAAGTAAACCACTATGTTAATGGCATTTCTTTTTCTTTTCTACTACAACATTTTTTTCTAACTTAATACACCAAGGAGAAGTTGCAGTACATTTGCAGTACATACAGTATATCATATCCTCTGCAGCAGAACAAAAGGCAGGTGTTTTCTTCTTTCAGAAAGGAATAAGTTTATTTGACTCTGAATTCTCCTGAGAAGCTGTAAAAGAAAAGGTTTCTACTAGAGAAATAAAATCTCTTAAAAAAGTAAGAGTTTGAATGAATTGCAAATTCAGCATGAGTACTTGTGCGACTGACTGCAGAAGGGATTTGGCTTCAGAATAGTGTGATTTCCCCTCATATGGAGCACACAGTGAACACAACTGTGGATTCCACAATTGTCTCTAGTACTTAAGCAATTAGAAGTCTGTGGACACAGCTCTTTGTTGCTTAATGAAAATGCAGAACAATTCTCAAAATGAATTTTGAGCAGCAAAATTAAGTTGGTTCTGAATGCCTGTTCCAGCAAGAAAAGTCAGGAGGAGGATGGAAAAATATTGGAGACATGGCTGTCAATATTAGCTCTTCAAAGAAGACTGGTCAATGATTATCAGCCGTACTCTGGTTCCATTTTACAGATATACAGGAAAAGTCAGTATTTGTCTGCTCAAGTAGATGTGTGAACAAATGAGGATTCATTGCCTTTATCCTCTATAATTTATTCGTCAGGCTTTAAGCTATACATGCAGTGTCCTGTACCATACTCCCTACCATCTCACAACCTTCTTCCAGGTTTTAAATCAGAAGGAAGTGAAAGCTAAAATGAAACTAGAAGACTAATTTATGCTATCTTTTCCAAATGTAATTGCAGTAAATTGTTAAGAGGACAAGGTCTCCTGTCAAATTCTGCACCTCTGTTTCTAGCCTGTTGAGGGTAGCAGAGAGTTCCTATTTACATTTTACTGCTGGTGATTTGCTAATTTTAGTATTGCCCCACTCAGTAACAGGCCCAGTCAGTAACAAGTCTTGCAGTGCTGTGTGCTATAAAAATAGCAGCAAGAGTTCCTGCTCTAGCTTGGATGTGCTCAAAAGCTAAAATCTGTTAAGGACAAAATATGCACAAACACACAATAAGACTAGAGTTCAGAAGTATTAAAATTTCACTACTTCCCCCAGAAATCATATTTTATTAACATCAAAGCAGTTATTTACTAGAAATTAGTATCTTGCAAGTTAAGACAAGTGGAATGAATTGCTAATGGAAACATTAATTTTATATAAATTTCCTAGCACTTTCAACAGTATAAACATTCAAGTTGATGTTTGCAAGCATCTTCAGCTAGGTCTCTTTTTAATGACTGATTATTTTTTTCTTTACTGTTACAAATGTATTGCCATTTTCCTTCTCTCTCAGAGAGCAAACTGCATCTTTCTCCTGTTGCTGCTGCTTTCTGACAGCAAGATACCTAGTTACACCTCAGCAAACATTACATTTCTCTTTTGTGATATAACTAGTCATGTTTTTCTTGCTGATACATAATTCAACTTGCAAATGCCTCATCTGCCTTCCACTCTCCTCGACACCTGTCATATTTTTTGTCCTCTTGGTGAAGGTGTTTGGTGCATTATTATTCTAATCTGAGGAAAGTCCTTGGGAAGTGCCTGTCACTAAGGTGTCTAAAAGTCACTGAAATAAAAACATTATGTATGTATTTCTCCAAGCCATTATCCAGGAATGATAAAATGAGTCAGAAAGCTGAAGTTCTGTTAGAATTAGTCATTAAAACTCTTATACACTAAGCAGTCAAATTATATTTACACGTGTGGGATCCTGATCCTACAGTAAGCTCAATGAACGTGTGGAGAACCAGTAAATTTGCATAGCTATTTCTAGGATTTGTTCTTTCAATTAGCTTGTATGGGTGAAGCTATTTAGAAAGTGGTCAAGATGTTTTTATTTCAGTCAGTATAGCAAGATAGCAAGACCTCAAAAATCATTCTTCATTGTATTTAATGCCTGGTATATTTTATATGGGAGAAGTAGCCAGCAGGGACAAATAGTGAAAGTTTTTTAAAAAAAAAAACAGTAAAATCAAGATACATTACTGACACAGACTAATGGATTTTAGCAGAGATGTCACTGATTTTCCCAAAGAGCATGTATGATATTGTCAAATTTTTGTCAGCAAATGATATTTGCCAGCACTTACACAGTTACTTTTTCTGAACATGTTGCCTTTTCTTAGTTAGCACAGTTTTTCTGAACCGTGTTAGTTTGATAGGCTTGGAGACATAAGTCCTCAGGACGTACTTGCATACACAACATAGAGAAAGCAGCCTAATACTCTATATACTTATATAAGTATATAAGCTAAATAGTTTAATAGTATTAGACCAAGCACTGTGAAACAGCCAAATGTTAGAGTGAGAGAGTCATTTAGTCTCCTAGTTGTTTCTCTGCTTGGCCTCTACTGACACTGCCTTCTGTGTCAGTTTGAACATCAGAATGTATGATGTAGATATCTACTAGCTGAGAACTATACCAAAGCCACCACCTTCAATTTAGTAAGTTACCATAGAGCCATCACTCAGTAGAATGACTTTCAATGTTCTGGATTTATATGTAGCATAGGTTTTCTTTATAGCTTTTTTTTTTTTCTTTAACTTCTTTTCAATAAGCTATAAGTCATTGCATTGAAAACAACCAAACAAAAAAGAATACATTGAAAATCACTGTAAAGAGGAATGGTCACACTGAGCTCTGAAAGTGAGAAGGCTGAAATGATAGAACGCAGCAGAGGCAGCAGATGAAGGGAATGAAGACATAAACAAAGGAAACAGATCAATGTGACTTCACCAACTGAATTCTGTATAGAGCTAGGGGAGGTGAATATTTGATAGAACAGGAAGTAAAAGTTTTTAAAAATTATTGAGAGGGTTCTTGAAGAATCTAAAGGAGTGATTTGGAATAAGGTGGTGAAAATGGACAGATTTGGAGGAAATTTGAAGATGGAAAACCAGCTCTATGTGGATTTCACATGGATATTTTCATATACAGAGATATATTTCACATGTGGATTTTCACATGGATTCCCTGCTTGAGCAGGTGAGTTAGACTAGATGATCTCTAGAGGTCCCTTCCAACCTTAAACATTCTGTGATTCTGTGATATCTGATGTAACTAAGCAAAAATTTCAGGTTTTGTTATTCAAAGTGAGAGAGGTGTTCAGCAGAGGCTGTCAAAGAAAGTAGCTAATATATGGTTATATTAAGTTAAAAGTTATGATGACTTACCCAGTGAGAGACAGAGGATGCCATTGCGAACATGAGATTGGAATATTTTTAAACAGATTTAAAAATCAACACAAAGCCAGAAGCCTTTCTTATGGATGAACTGTCAAAGTCAATGTGCTTAGTGAAAGGTACAGAGAATGAGGGATAGTGTTTTGGCATACCCCGGGGACAGCGAAGCCATCAAAATAGCTAGCCAAAAAAAAAAAAGAAGAAAATCAAGTGAATGGCTGTCAGCCTGAAAGCAAGTGACCTGCCAACTGCTATGCATTACTAACAAAAATACTAACTCCCAGAGAGAAAAAATAAAGCAGGTTCTCCCATATGTCGTAAGAACTGACATATTATCAGGGTCTGCTTCAGCTTAGAGCAGTACTTGGAAACACAGTAACAAGACGGCAGGAGGAAAATGAGCAATATTGGCAGCAGCTGAAAGTAGGAGTGATAACAGTATATTTGAGGGTTTGAATTTTAGACAGACAGAAGCATTACAAGCAGTAGACATGTACAATTGGAAAGTCAGAGGATGGAAGTCAGCAGATAAGTTCAAATCATCCTTTTTCTTACATCAAGTGTTAACAATTGCTTTTGAAGAATGACAAAAACAAACTTTCTAATTCATTGGTGCTATTGGTACTCTTTGTATAGTCCTATTTTTTATATGAAATGCCTAAGCAGTTTCAGCAAGAAGCATAATAGATGCCTTTCTCTCAAGGCAAGTGATCAAACCACAAAACTAGAGCTCTTCTCAGTTTTTTTTTCAATCCTCTTCCATTCTGAGTTTCAGGTTTACTATAGGGGGTTGACATATCAGCACCCACTGCCAGCCTAGTATACAGGTCACTGCATGGCACACACCAATTCAAAGTCTAAGGAGAATGTACACACCAAGGAGAATGAAAATATAAGAATCAGTGACTCACTTCCCACACAAAGGTCCTAAAACTATACAACCTCTCCTTAAAAAGGAAAAATATCTCAGTTGCAGTTTTGGAAAGGCCAGTTCTACCAATGTGCATTACATGTGCACCTGCCAGTCGAGCATTTCTTCATACCAAAGCCAAAAAGCATCTCAGTTCTTGGTCCCTATCCGGTGTACATAGGCTAGCTCAGTGTTTGTGCAAGACTGTGCTTACACAGAAGGGAAAAAGGATGCTAGGTAGTAATACAATTCCCTGTACAAAAACTTGGAAGTGCAGAAAGAGAATTTATTACTACCAGGATAGTAGTAGTATAGGAGTAATCCAGTATGCCAGAGACTTAAACTTCCATTTTCTTCTGTTCGATAGGGACAAATTCTACCAGAATCTCTACATACTTCCAAAATATTTTACAGCTGTCCTGCCCAAATTCTGTGTGATTCTAAGACCTTTAAGTTTTAGAACTAGAAAAAAAAAGATGAAATAATTTTTAGAGGAAACTTCTGATGTTATAGAAAATGAGTGCTAAAGGCCACCTGTAACACAAACACAGCTTTATGTAGTAGTGTGATTAGAGCTAATTTTATGCTGGAACAATCCAGAACAGTCTGTGTACCAGAAACAGTTTCACCTATCAGCTGCAATGTAATATTATTAATAATTTCTTATGTATCCATGCTCTAAGTGCCTCTCTTCACAAAAATTAGTTCTGCATATATTATATTAAAATCAATCTCTTGCTATCTCAACTAAGAATTCCAAGACTACTATGTCTGAAAATAAGTATTTAATTGTCCCTATGTTAATAGAAAAAAAAATGCAAGGTAATATTCTGTTTCTTAAATGAAAAATAAATATATCGAAGAGCAACTTCACGTAGCACTCAGTGTTGAGCTCTTTCCATTTAAATGAGTTCTGCCAATAATTTTATCTGGAGCAATAACAAGTCTGCAGTTATTGTTCTATGTGTTGTATTGTTCTATGGTTCTACGGTTTCAATAAGTTTTGAGTGATGTATGTATGTTTGCTAAATCCTGCAATACCACAGAGCAACCAGTGCAGAAGAAAACTTCTATTTTAAAAGCATCTTCCTCTCATAATGAATAAATTCTTAAAGAATAATCTGTTTCACAAGACTCTAGAAACAGATCATCACATTGCATTTATCTGTTCATTTGTGCTTAATGTGAAATCTTCAAACAAAGACATTTCAATAAAGCATACAATCCTTTATTCCTTATTTTTGCTGTACCTTAATTAACCTCATGTTCCCCAAATTCCCAGTCAAATTAATAATCAGCAGAAGCAAGCAGGTGTTGTTTTATCGAAATCACTGAGAAAAACTAAGTTTAATTGTCCAAAATGGAATGCAGAGGCAAGAAAAGATTAGCATCATTCTGCCCCAGTGTAATTTTGCAGAGAGCTGAGCTCTGGTACCCCTTGGGGCTAGTGTTATGTAGAAATCATCCTTTGAATTTTAAACACCATACAGTGAAGCTCTTCACTTCATTGTATGTAGCCAAGTTGAAAAGTTTAACCAAGACACATCCTCTATTGCTGGGCCAGTTCATCCAGGCAATCTAAAAATCCATTTAAAAATCAAGAAGTCCTCTATATGCATGACATTGCCCTCCCACTACTCAAAAGTTCCTGTGCCTTGGGCTCAAAGGACAGTACATGAAGAAGAGGGCAGCATTTCTCTTGACTGACCTATTGCACAGTATTTATAAAGAATTACCTTTGCTTTAAAATTAAAATGTGCATGATGTAAGCTGTTACTTCTGTAATATGTCTTCAGAGCTCTAGACAATAATGACAACTTTAGATGAAACCACAAATCTAAGAAGCTGTTCCAAGTATTAAGATTTTGAAGATCAATTAAGGTATGAGATCTAAAAAATGAATTAAGTTTTTCTTTCAAATATACTTTTTCCAGCTATATAATTACACTACTGAGATAATGATAAGAGGATAGATGAAAAGATGACAGAGAGAGTGCACACATGAGCATGTGTGAGCAGAGATCCTTAGATTTGCTATCTTTATCATTAAATGGATCAGATAATTAACATATATGAGGTATTCATTCTGTTTGCAGCTGAGAAGAGCCATGTGTCCTCAGGACAGCTGACAGTCTTTATGGATCTTCCTTTATTAGAGAGGAGGATGTTGAGATATGATAAGCAACTGTTTTACAGTTACTTCTCCAAGCTTTATACAGGAAAGCTAGTTGAGGTTTTAGGCTCAGATAGCTGCTAAATCTTACAAAATAGGATGTTATCAATATTGTCTCAGTCTTTAATGTGGAATTGCTGCATGCTGAAGAAATCTATACATGTATGAAAAATTTGTAAAAGTGTGGAAAATTTGCATTTCAGAATATTTTTTCCTCTCCCTTCTGCCTCAGTCTTTATGAAACTTCATTTCCCAAGTTTATTCTTCAAGCATATTTCATCCGATTTTTCTGGCAGAATTCACTTGATAATTTCTCTGGTAATGTTGAAAAATGAGAGAGCCTGAACTACTTTCATTGCTCAAATGGGGAGCTAATAAAAATACTACAGAATGTCTCTAGGCTTTTCCTTTTTAATTTGACTAGTCAAATTAATAGCAGATAAGTTCATGTCTTGATTCGTTTTTCGCTGTGCTCATAATTTAATACATTTGCATAAGGCTAAGAGAGAAACACTGGCTAAACTTTCAGCAATTTTAATAACCTCTAAGGACACATTAGGATTATGCTAAGAGATTCAGGGGCAGGTGCTGATATTAAATAATCATATTTGGAATATTGGGCAATGGATTAATGTTTGGATTAACCTGTCACAGGAAGCCCATTGCACAGGTTGTGTGCTTTTCCCCACTCTTTTATAATCCATCTGTGCTTCTCAAACCATTCCCAGCTACCAGCAATTCTTTCTCCCTTTTGCATTTTTAAAAACTTGAAAACATTCACTTCTCAAATAAGTACAAACATTTTGATGGAGATAAAATGTGTTATCTGCCTTTAGATAATTCTGTCCTACAACATTTATTTTTCATTTACCAACTAAGTGAACTTAGAAACTAAGAGCAGACAGGCCAGAACCTTGCTTTGGATTCTCAATTTCCCCAGTTCAGTTGTCCCCTTTGCTCACAATTGCTTCTCATATCTGCCTAACCACTTCCTCATTCTCTTTCCCACATTCTTTACTCCAGTCCTCCGTCTCTTCTGGATAGTTCCAGTCTTCTCCTTGGCTTTTTTTTTATTTTGTTTTTCTGTTGAAAGGGGAAAAAATTCCTCTTTTTTTCTCTTGGATCCAATTCTTCCGTTACCAAGGCTTGTATTCCCGCTAAGGCCTGTTATTTTAGTCCTGGGTCTGAACTGAAGAAACTCATTAAAACCATACAAGTATTTCTGTAGATGACCATCCAACTAAATTCATAAATAAATAAGATTTTTCTAAGATCATTACAACAATTTAAATAAATAAATTCATTGTAGAAAATGTCATTTTTCTCATACTAGGGGAAAGGGTAAAACATACTGCATACTCTTTTTGGAGACAGATAGCATACTCCATTAAACAGACATGGACCTATCTGAAATTCTTCACTTTTTTTAACATTATTATACAGTTAGGATCTTATGCAGTAGAACCAAGTAAACAGGGTCCTATTCAGACAGAAAAGAGCAATCTGCACCTCAATTGTATTCCCAAATCATATTCTAATTTTTCCTTTAAGGGCAGAAAACATATTTCTGTAATGTTGTCCTATTAGAGAAATGATGCAAGAATCTAGGGGACAAAGAATAAGGAATATAGCCTTGTTTTGTGAGTGTAACCAGAATCCCATTGACCATACCGATGCATTACATAGCATTCCATTGTGATCGTCTTATTATTCAGCTTAGGTGCAATGCCTGCATTACTTTTATCACAAACTGCCAAGGATTATTCCCAGGTCCTGGAATCAAGCTGCCTGTGCAGCTACCTTGTTAGAATTGTTCCTGACACACTTTTGGTCTGAGCTGACAAGCCCACACCCTCCCAAACAGTTCCCATGTATGTTCTAGGAATTAGAATGGGCAAGAGGCTAGGCTTCAAATATGGTTAAAATGTGGCTGATTTTTTGGGAAGACTAGATTTTTTTATTCATATGACTATTCAGAGCCACTTGTACTCAGCCACAGAAGGGAGATTTACCAATATGTCTGCACCACTTACTGTCAATATGTCTTATACTCCATCAGCATCCTTGGGTGCTACATATGCACTTTGCAAGAATATCTCATATTTCACCCAGTGCCCCAGCTGCCATTGAGACATCTATTTACATGAAACTAAGCAACCATTCTGCACCAAAATGAGATCATACACCTGCCATATGCCTGGCAGAAACATCTGAATGCCAAGGTAAGGCATTTCCCAAAGAACAGTCAATCTCTCACTCCTTTTACACACTGACAATTCCCCTTCTAAATACAAGCAGAAGAATGAAAATTTGCCACTCCTCTGAACACTAAAACCAATGAACTCAGTAAAATCACCTTATAATCTCCCACCACAGAATTAACCTTTCCATATCCCACAGAATATAAACTACGTGTCTCTTGCCTCAAGACTTCTCTTGCTCTTGCTTTCCCTCTCTGCTTTTCTCCCTCCTCAATTCTTTTCATCCTCCAAATATTCCCTCTGCTTTACAGGTAACAAGAAGTACTTTTTCTAGATATGGTTTGACTGATACATAGACAGCCAAATTCTGAGCAATTGTACTTAACTTGTGTTTTGCTTTGAAAGATGCTGCTACTATTTTCAGACCTGCCATGCCAGAGGGCTTGCATGCCCAGAAGGTTTTCCTTTTTGTCAGATTTATTAGCTGGTCTACTAAAGAATGCTCTCAGAAATTTTACCCGAAGAGATTTTTAAAAGAAATAGCAAGTTGTTCTTGCCTATAGACAGACCCAGCAATGTGAATGAGGATGTATGAAGTACATGTAAACACACTCCATGATCTGTCTCAGTCCCTGAGTCCCTAAAACCTTTGAGAACGATGAATGGACTGCAGAGCTGTTTGTTTTTCACAATATTTGCTCTGCCTTTAGAAGACAAAATATCACACAGTTATTTTAACTGATAAAACACTCCATGAATTATTAATATTAGATTTCTCAACTCATATATTAATTCTTAATACATTTAATGTCATTCATGGACTCCAAAAACATTATTCTTCAGAAAAATCCCAATGGTGATGACCTCACCTAAATTAGATTTGCATCTGCATGTTTGCATTATTCATGTTGAGAACTTCTCTTCTGTTTCAGTGGGACTATTCGTTACAGGAAAGAATTCAAGTGATGGACTGTAACTTCACTTACCATGCTCCAGTTTTAGCTGATTCATCTGTTTACCTGCTCATAGTTCTTTAAGGTTTACTGCAATATCTGAGAAAGTTCTTCTTTGCTAATTGCTATTACTGTATCCTTTGCTCAAAGATAAATATATAAAGGGAGCAGAATGATATTGCAAAAGCTTCTTGAGTACTTCTTGACTCCAAAACATCCTGGCAGCACATGCTCAGGATAACAAGGCCGGATGCATTTTCATGCCATTTAGGATCATGAAGAAAGTACCCAATACGTCTGTTAGGTGGCTTTCCATGACAGGATAATCTATTTCTCCCGGCCCAGAGTGAGATCATGAATGAAGTTCCTTTATATACCTCTATAGATATGTGTATATAGAGATATGTGTATATAGATATGTGCATAATATATACCTGTATATTATATGTGTTGGCCCATTGTTCACACTGACCTAACTGTAATAAATCAGGCACCTGATGATCTTTTCTTCAAGTCTTTGACTAACAAAATGACCAAGCAAGCAAGTCTTGAAGTTAAAACATACTTTTAAGCAAAGTATTAGGATATAAAGAATTACTGAAACAATAAGTACAGGCCTCATTTCTCTACGTACCCTGTCTATATATCTTTTCTCTCTAAATAACACTTAACTCCTCTGAGATACATTTCTTTAAAATGTTTGTTTTAACTTCTGTTACGAGTTTTGGTTTCATTCATTAATCCAGCAGGCAAAGGCTGAAGCAAAGGCTATGAACAAAGGCAGAGACCTGGGCCTGTTCAGCCTGGAGAAGAGAAGGCTGAGGGGGGACCTGATCACTGTCTATAAATACCTCAAGGGAGGCAG
>JAVCKT010089432.1:0-14446 GCA_032273925.1 Rhynchotus rufescens
TCCCCACTTAGTAGTAAGTGAGGTTTCAGCTACGATCACCATAAAATCTGGGGAGTTCGGAGTTTATCAGGAATTTGCAGCTGTTGAAACTGGTATTTGTGACTTCTTGATAACTTTCCCACTACTTATCCCCTGGAAAAAAAAATCCAAAGTTTAAAACCTGTGAATACTGTAAATTCCATTAAAAGAAGGAAAAAAGATTTAGTTGTTGATACTTTGACTAGTGTTTCCTTTAAAAGTCCCATTTCGGGCAGAAGTGTTAGGGATTATGTCTATAAGCAAGTGTAAGTAATAAACAGTGAGGAAATGAATACTTTGCTGAACAGTCTGCTTCATTTATTGCCTGTCAGCGTACTTGTGCAGTGGATGTACAGACTTAGACATATTTGAGAGGGTACTTTAGTCATAGTTCTCAGCAATAGCTGTGTAGAAACCCACTGACCTGTAAGAGGAGGCTGCCTCGTGCTGGATGTTGGGCTTTAATGGTGCCAGTGGTCCCAGGGATGATCTGATGCCCGTGTTACTTAACTCTGCTTTTCCGCAGTACATGCAATCAGAGGTTACTCACTTTACTTTCATTGCATTTTTGTTAATGATAACAAAGAACAGCCCTCAAGGTTTGGGTTTAAGAATAAAGATAGAAAAATTCTGAAAATAGCCAGATGTAAGGAGTATTTGCACTTACATGAAAATGCTTTTTAAAAATGATTTTTATTATCTTTCCCATTACTAATGCATTAAAGGTCAAGTCCTCTATGTCAAGACTTTCTCTCTCCCAGGAAGCTTGCTGAATTTCTTGCTTTTTAATTTATTTGCCTTTTCATGTAGATATCACATAACTGAAAACTATTTTAATATGATATGAATATACTGTTCCTGTAATGGACAGCAAAAACAAAGCTGCTTCACGGCGTATTAGATATATGGACCATCTCTGCTCTGGAAGGAATGTGGGAATAAAAACTTTCTCACAGCTTATGCTTTTAGTGTAGTATATTATGATGTTGAGCTGGTTATAAATATCTGCCTTGAAACTGGGATTCACCTCTTTTGTAAAAGACTTGCTAAATTGTGCTTACTAGTCTTCACTTCTGCTTTCTTGTATTTTTTTTCTTTCTCTATTTCTTTCAATTCCTGGTTAAATTGTTCTTACCCCATGTTGTTACCTTGGGGACCTGCTTTGCTGCTGTAAATTAACATGGTTTTCACTGCAAATAGCAAACTGTTTATCAAAAACTACTTTATGTGAATTACGTAAAATAGGGCTATAAATGTTAACAAAGGGGTTGGTTCTTTTGGTAAGATTTAATTTACAGTAGTAGAAGGGTTTAAGACAACTGAGGATTTCTTACTATTTTCTTTCTAGAGTCTATTTTCCATGCATCCAGGAAAGCAGTTCACTAAAATCAGATGATTAAAACAAAATAATTTTTAAACAAGCTTTACAGGTTACTTTTTTTCAGAGGTGCCCAAGCTACTTAGCATACCAGGTAGGAGCTCTAAGAAATATTCTACTTGCCTTGTAAGAAATACTATATGTTTTCATCTATGTCAGCATCTCGCAGACATTTCCCTTTGGCTTTGATAGTTCTCTAAAAGTAACTGAGAGCATGATTTTGAGGAGATGGAGATAACTTGTGTCACTACTTTTGAAACATTTTTAGTATCTAAGAGGTGGAGTGTGAGAATAGATCCTTGATTTGATTTGATTTCTCCCTTTTGCCCCCTAGTTCTTAGACTTTTCTGGGGTAGGTGTGAGAACAAGGCATATTTCACTTATAACTTGAGCAAGTTGGTATGAAAACCAGTTAGATCAAAGTAAACTTTTCAATACCTGAAATGTGGTGACATGACGTTTACTAATGCCATGCAGGAATGCAGCCACTCATTTTCAAACAAGGATGTTCCTACAAGGCTCACTATTTATTTATTTTTCTTTGAATTGCAGAAATTGAGCTCTGATCACCATCAGTATATTTCATGTGCCCTTTGGAGACTAAAAAAAATGAGTTTGTTGAGCAGAATGGTGCTTTCTCTGCCTTAGACTATGGGCTGAGCAGAGAAGGTGGCAGACAGACAAATGGGAAGGTCCATCTTTAGGCCGAGTGCAGGCCTTAGCAGCATATGGCTTAACATTTCAGCTCTCTGGTTGAAATGAAATACAAATTATAGGATGAAGAAGGAAAGCTGCAGCTTTGGCATGTTAGCTGGCTGGGATAAATTGTAGACCCTCGGGCTGCAGTACTGGTAGTTGATGTACTTGGGCTGCTGTAGTTGTAGTCAAGCAGGACATGTTGCATTTGCTCTTACCTTAGCTTGAAACAGATGAGAACTCTTTCCCCCTGCTACTTTAAGTGAACCTTCAGGGGAAATGCTTAGGAAAAGAATCCCTCAGACCACTTTTTAACATAAGGGACATCCCTCATATATTTACTGATGACTTTTCTACCAGTAAAATCTGATACAAAGGAAACAATACAACTCTTAGAAATCATTGAAGTTTCCTCTTAAAAAGTCCATATTAGAAAATGAGAGAGAAATTAAAATATACTGAATTTTGCCCATGTATAACTGTTTTATTGAGTTGGTTAGCAGCAAAATGGAATGCAGAATGTTACATCTTTTCTTTGGACGTCTAAGAAAAGGGAGTAGGATGAAGAAAAGCAAACCAAGCAGCAAAACAAGAGGTCAAATTTTAATATATTGCAACAAAACATTCTTTATTGAAGGGACTGATGCTTGTAATATCTTTTGTGGCAGGGATTAAATGCTTGGCTTTGAAGCTATTTATGGAACCTCTTACGAAACTTATGTTCACTGCTAATAGCAGAGTAGTCTGTACTCCCATCTTCCTTTCCATTAGAGGTGGAGAATGCCAGCCATCTCTGACATGCTTATGATTGATTTGCCCAAGAAAGTTTTTAAAAACTTGTTGTTTAAAAAGTTTAAAAAAAAAAAAAAAAACCCTTAAGTTCCTTGAAGAATGTGTTACATAGTGCAAGTGGAGGTACTTAGGTTTTTTCTCCCTTGCTTGTGTGAGGGAAGAAGAGATGAATAAGAGCATTCACAGCATATTTTTTACTCAGTAACATTTAAATTCTTGAGAGAGTGCTTGAATAAGAAAGCTAAATGATGCTGTAATCTTTCTTGCACAGAATGTTGAGATACAAAAGGAGACCTTTGTCTTACTATAAATTTTAATGAAATTCCAGAATACATGTCGATGTAGGCTCTCTAGTGTATCGATGGGGCTACAGTAAGATGCTTGCTGTTTTCCTTGGAGTTCTATTCTGTTTCCTGTTGCCTTAAAATATACAGCAAACGAGTCATAACAATATATTCTCTTGAGAACAGTGGTGAATTAAGGCATAGGTTTTACATTGACGTTACTAGCTCAGCTCCTTTATACTGCCAGAAAAAATCGGTACCGTTTATAGCAATATATGGAGCTATAGTAGCTGTGCTGTTCTGCTGTTGTAGCACATTATAAATACATAGTGAATCCTTGATAAAAGGAAATTAATGTAAATAATGTAAGTACTGCTAATACATAGTATTTAGAAGTCAATTGGGTGTGATGCACATAGACAAAGATAGGTCGCCTGCTGATTGATGGCATCCATTACAGCAAGGTTGTATTTGTTTTAAACAACAAATCAGTAATTATGTACATGGTCAAATGATGAATAGGTTTTAGTTGGTTCAGACTGACAAGTATGGAAGGTAATTCTCAATTAGATAAATTATAGTTCTTGATCGTATTGATTGGGCCTGCTCTGGGACTGCTGATTACTACCTATAAATTTGTCTAATCAGGAGTGCAGAAGAAACAGAAAATAGGGAGAGATTTCAGGAAAAAATATATAGCCTTAATATTTACATTTTTATCAGGTTAGTTCACAATTGTTGCAGATTTCTACGTCCTAAATATATAGTGTTTATAGGACTTTCTGGGCTCACAATATCAAAAAATGATTCAGAGCATCAGATTCTTAGAGAAGTAGCTGTTCTGATGAGCAACACAAGCTCTCCGACTGTTGGGGCTGAAGTGTTGCAGCGAGGAAGGGTAAGTGAAGAATAACCAGTTAGCAAGGGCAGGTAGCTATGAGTTGTGCAAGACTTGGGAGTATCTAGAACGATGAAGTACATAGTTTGAGAGTAGACGTTTGTTCCTAAAACAGTAAACGTTTCTGGTATTATTTACTAAAGCTCTGATGAGGTAGCTAATGGTATCTTATAATGTATAATTCATTGGAGAGACTACATTATGGATTAATGATTTCTGATTCTAAACAGCAAATGAAATTTATTCTTTTATATGATAGACTGATCAGTATTAGAGATGTTTCAAAATCTTGGTTAAAGCTATAATTAATTCTTTTTTTCCCCCCCTCATTCTATGAAGGGCAAAAATAAAACAGTAGGTCGAGTAAGCTAGTTAGTGTTTAGAGGATGAGCTTGCCCAGTACTACTGGGGCGGAGGGAAGCTGCGGTGTGTAGTGTGTACATGATTGCAAGCTGCATGAGAGGAGTCAGATACCAACAGGGAGAGAAACTGGAGGTTCGTACGGGGCTAAGCGGGATAGGTTCAAAAAGGATTTGCGTTGCAGATTGCACAGGGAGCTCCAGGAACCGTGAAGCCAGTTCGCCTATGAGAGGCTGCTCGAGGTGTGGGTTGGACGTGCGGACTGGACACGCAGGCAGGACCTGACGCTGTTCATGACACCCTTTAAATCTGCTGGAAGTGTTTCCTTCTCTCAGCTGTGCTCACCTTGAGTCTCTCCTGCCAGGGAAGCAGCCAGACCCTGTTGACAAAAGGGAGCGTGCCTGCCTGGCCCGCACGGGGCTTGGTCAGTGTGTAGCGTCACCGCCTGGGGCCACAGGTGTCCTCATACGGTGGTACAACAGACTGGTGACAATACTGTCACAGATGACAAAGAATTGTCATCTCCAGCACCACCACAAAGTGATTCCCGTAAGTCTTTGAAGATCAGTTGCAGTGTTGAGTATCAAAGTGGATAAACAGGGTAATGAACATTTTCTAGCAAGGGCGATGCTTACAAAACCAACTGTCTACCACAAAACAAGCTGTGAAATACAGCCAGGTTCCTAAGGACCGCTGCATCTATTTTTGAGGCTAAAACTCCTGACATTGCTCTCTGTAATTTCAGTAAGACTTCACTTGACAAAGGCTTCTTTTAGGGAAATTGCAATGAGTTCTCAGATAACTGATGCAAAAGCACCCATTTGAAAAGCAGCACTGTATCACTGATGTACTGAACCTCATTCTTTGGGAAAACTACAAAATATTTAAGTAAGGTAAGTCTGGTAACTGAAATTTAAAGTTCCTTTGAATCTCATAATTCAGGTACTTAATTACACACTGATTTTACTGCATATTTTTGTTTCTTTGATAACCCTTTACTCTAGTAGACAGCAACTTTTGGCTCTTTCTACAGGTGCTAGCAACTTGTCCCTTTGCTCGAATCTCTTTGGATGCCTGCTATCCTTTTTCTCTCAGGTGGGCTAATTAGTATAGATATGTTTAAGCACAATTCTGTAAAATTGTAATTAGTTTGGATAGTGCCACTTGTCAGACGTGATGACAGGACACCTCAGGGACTGAACGCTTATTACCCACCTCTTCCGCAAGTATGTCATTTGGTCTAATAAGAACTACACTATGGAAATGCATAGGGAAAAGTAAGCTTTTGCTGTTGAAATTTTATTTGACAGTTTTCTGTTATCTCTCATCATCCTCAAAGGATTTTACTGTTTTTGATAGTATGCTACACTTATTGCTGTTACCTTTTTGGAGAGTTTTCACTGAGTCAATTTTATCTTGACTGTCTGCAGAATGTAAGTTTAAAAGCCTTAGACAAGAGCCCATATGTCCTTTCAAACTAGCTAATCTGGTGTCGCCTACCCAAACAGACCATTCTGCATTCCTCTATACTGGAGGACTGGATTAGGAGCTAAAAATGGTATGGATAGAGCAGCAGAATAAGTCCTATAGAGCTGTTTGAGAAAATATTCTGGGGAAGACGTAGAAAATAAACTGTGGATTCTGTTATGCAGCTGAAGTTGTTCTCCTGAGAAATTAACTTGAATGGGGTTTGAAGAGGGCCTCCTTGAAATATCAGCTGCTGTTTCGGAACAGCAATCTGAGGAAATATAGAAGGGCTGTTTGATCTTAATAGGCCAACAAGGAAAATTACTGCATTATCTGGCACAGAGGAAAAATGACAGATTATGGAGCTTCTACCTAGAGCATCCTCTAAGTAGAGGAAGCCTATGATTTGAGTGCTTTCAGGAAAAAGCTTTTACTGCTGAAAACTGGGTTTTAATCCCTATATTAAGTCTGCAGAAGTGGAGAACCTACCAGCTAAAGGAGAAGTTGGAACTATTGTAATATATGTGTATGCCAAACTAGCATTCTTCTGCGGCATGCAAATCTTCGGGTTAGCTGACCAGAGATGAAGGCTGAGGTTTCCAAAACCTGTTGCAAAATATTAGAAATGAAATCATGTAATTTTATTTATAGTATATGAAGTACACTTCAATACTTGATCAAATATGTAATTTATACCAAGTATAATTCTATAGAAAACATTTGATAGTAGAATTGAAATCTTAATATTTAAAGCATTTGATAGTAGAAATGAAATCTTAAGTAATAGCAAAGCTACTAAGCAGTCAACTTAGCAGGCCAGTTGAGCATGTTTTTAGTAGAATGATGACTGGTTTTTTAGAAATATAGTTATTCATGGTCAAGTTGGTAAATGTAGCCCTTAGTAAGGACTGGGTGTATTTTTGAGAGGTTAGGAATGGGGCTGTGTTCTGAGTCGCTTCCATTGCAGTAGTTCAGGTTTTTTCTTTAATATTCTAAGATGCTAAATGACGCTGATCTTTAAAGATTATCATCCCCCTTTTTGTGGTGAGGATGGGGTGAGAGGAGGGAAAAGAGCATTAACACTTAGAAAGCAGTGGCATTAACTGGTGATTCAGAATTTTAGGATTTTGTTTTGAAAAATGTGCATCCTCTTTGAAAGGTATACACATTTTTTTTTTTTTTCCCCGGAGTGAATAATGCACTATGTTCTTTGTGGAATTGTGGTTTTTTGCTTGTTTTTGTTTTGGTGATTTTGCTTCCTCTGTTTGGGTTCTACGTGAGCACTTGGGCAAATTTGTTTTTGATTTTTGCTTTCCCTTTGCAGTACTGTTATCTGTCTAGTAGATCAAACTGATTCTTGTGAGTCAGTGCTATAGAAAAATATGACAAGGTAAAGTAATACTATGATTAAGTTCTGAGCCCAAGATTTGTGCAGTTTAGCTTAAAATTGTGTCTGTATGTATATGTGCAGATGACTTCATTCTCTGTGCCTGACTACCTCTGTGTTTCTAGAATGGAGATAAACCACTTTCTAAAAAGTCTTGGAGAGTTAAACTCAGAAATTCATGAGACCTGCAAAGTTCATGGCATATGCAGACAATTTGGCCCTTACAGAAAGGACCAAGGTGAAGGAGAATGCCAGCCTGCACTGTAGCCTGCAGTGTGCATTAGTCACCTAAAGGAGCACATGTCGTCTTTTAGACATAATTTCTTATTTCTCTTTCTGCTTTTAAAACTTGTTTAGATGAAAATTGGTCTTTTCAGCAGCTTACCAGCTTGGAAGCAAATAACTATAGGGCACGCACCAATGTAGTCCAGTTCTTGTGGTGTCCGTTGTGTTCCTCTTTCTCACGACTTCTATAATAGAGCCCCTGCTCAATATTTAAAAACACTCTGCTAGAAATATAAGCAGTGAGCCTACTGCTCATTTAGCAAGTAGTTGTACTTGTTTCTAAATTTGGTAACTATACTGTGCTGGGTAGTTTCCACTCCCCAGAGGTTAAAGAGAAGAAACTGGAGCAGATTCCAGACAGGAAGCAGCATCTCCATTACACATTCCTGCCCTTTGCGGTATTCCAAAGGGAAAAAAATCGCTGTGGATTTGGAGAGGTGTTTTTAGGAACAGAGCTGAGCAATCAATCAGTATGAGCTATCAGACACTCGCATGGGAATTAACTTTGCAAGGAGTAAAAATCTTCCCATGTACGTTCCCGCTCTCTGCCCTCCTAGTTTTCTTGAAACCAGTGAGGAAAGATCCAGAGAGGAGGAACCTAAAGCAACAAGGCTCTAGTGTTGGTAATAGTGTGTATGCAGTGTGATTGGTGGAACTGTCAATGGTGATGCAGAAGGTGGGAGTAGTATCCCCAATATAACTACAAATATTTTGAAGTCATTAACCATTAGCTTGCTACGGCAAGCCAAATGAATATCAAACAGTCCTACAAAAAACAATATTGTAAAAATCTACATCTAATCTGAGTTGATTTCTGATTTAGTAGTAACTTTTTAATCAAGATCTGTTGTTTCTCTGAATAAAGTACAGCACAACCTGGAATAAATTCAGGGATTTCTTTAGGGTATTTTAGTCAGGTCAGACTAAGTTGGTTGTCTGATTTTTAAAATGAAATTTTCTGTTGAAGGGGAACGTATACTCAGATCCTCCAAGAAAAACAGTGTGCCAGGTTCAGTTCTCCGCACCTGAGATTATTGTAAGATGCCTATGAGAGCTCTTGAGATGAATTTTTTTGAGATTTAACTATTAGTTGTTTTTTGAAGCAATCTTTCATTTGAATTCTTCAGTTAATCTGTATTTGAAACTTTTAGAATAAAGTGTGAAACTTGATGTAGGAGTTAGCAGAAACTGGAATGTGTATTTATAAAACATGTTTGTGTAACTTCAAAACGAAGTCGTTGAGCTTTTTCCTCTGAAAGGAGAACCTTAGAAATGGTCAGATGTAGATGAGTAACTGGCATGTATAAGCTGTTTTGAAGCTGACTGGTTAAATTAAAAGTTAATTCTTCATCAACAGAGTTACCCGGTGTCAGAATATGGACTCACTTTCCTGGAGAAATGAGAAGCTATTTTCACAGTGTGGTTGAAAAGTAGCAGAACAGAGCAATTGCGAGCTTGGTTATTTTATAGCTTTTTAATAATCTGCTTCTTAACCTAATTGGGGGAAGTGTAGAGTTGGGTTTGCAGAGCCTAGCAGCTCAACACGCTGGGGGAACGCCAAGCCGAGATGAGCACAAAGCCCCTGGTGCCATCCTCGTGCAGCCACGAATGGCTGCTGTGAAACCCATGAAGACTGGAGCAGGAAAACCTCCCCCTGGGAACTATTACTTTTCATGTGCCCTGCAATACTTGTTCTGTGACAGGTATTTCTTCTCTTCTCATGTATGTAGAAAATTCTGGAAAGGAATGTTGTCTACTTAATCCCTGCAAATTTATTCATTAAGCTTGGTCTCTATTTTCCAGTGCAGTGCAGAATCTGAACTAATATAAGCTGTTTAACTTGTAGCACTTAGGTTTTTTAGTGCCTAACACTGTGCAAATATTGAGCAGTTTTTACCAGATTTGTATTTTACAAACTTCTAGTTTAATAGTGCTCCTAGGGGAAAAAGCCAAGAAGTTATAACTGTCTAATATGCTGTTTCACAAAACATAAATCAAACCACCACTAGTCATGAAACTTTATGTAGCTATATATTAAAGTTGGCCTTAAAATGCTGGTGTTCTTGTTTCATCGTGGATGAAGTTTAAGATCTCTGTATTTATTACCATAGAAATTAATTGCATTAATGTAGCGTCTGACTACTAATGAATAATTTGCAAAAGAAGTGGACTGACACTTTCTCAGTGTGTTGTGTTTGCATCTTAATTAACATTTTCTGCTTGCTCATGATCAAAATAGGAATACATTTACATAATGTTAATCAAGCACTTGTTTTTGGTATTAGGGAAAGGGTTGGACTTTCATTTTTAGTGTGTGAACTTGTCTAATACAAGTTTAGCAACTAGTTTAAACTATAAGTTACTGTCACAGGGAAAACTGACTATATTAACTGTCCCTGCTCAAAGCTCTGTATTAAATATTCTTTTAAGATGTTTTATAGGCTTATATTTTATATCTCATTATCATTTTTGTTCTATAGCCATAAATATTACCTAAACTTTCTGTAATCTTTCTCAACATTTTAAATTTAGATGCTTATTTTCCATTTTTAGCTATTCATGGAATCATATATCTTTTTTGCTGTTTTAGTGCCACTTGATCACAACCAGAGAATAAAAAGTACTAGCATTTTTTTTTTGTCTCGGAGCCTAAAAGAAACATCACTTTTCATTTTTAAAGTGAAAATCTAATCAATATAGGATTGAGAGAAACAGAAAAATTGGAATAGAACTAAAAATAGCTATTTTCTGGCCTATTGTGTTGTCAGTTTTCATTTGTTTGCCTTTTAAATTTCCTTTAAAAGAATAAAGCAATGAGAGGAAGCACAAGAAAACAATTTGTGATGTTGCAAGAAAAATGGCATTTATAGGCTGTTCTGGCTAAGTAGCGCTTAAGGGGCTTTTGGGAGAGAAATTAATTGTAGTTTTGCACCTTTTTAAGAAGATCTTCATGCATTTTATTCCTTTAAGTGACAAATGGTTTGAGGGAATAAAAACCAGCTCCTGGCTTCCCAGATTCAGGAGGAGAAGTTGCTATGGTAAGAGAAGGGAAGGGAGTGTTGGCTCCTAGGTGAGAATGAAGCCTTTGGGCCGCAGGCAATGCGGCCGTGCACGGAGAGGTCGTGTCGGGGAAAGGTGAGAAGTGTGGAAGAGAGGAGAGACAAGAAAAGGGGCATCAATAGGCAAAACTTTAACATGTAAAACTTTCGCCTTTTAGCAATTATTGTGCCCAGGCTGTTCCTGTTGTGTCAGCTTTGAAATTTCGGCTCAGTCCTACTGTGAGCAGAATCAGGTAGCATCTGAGGTAGCTGCTCAGCTCCCCTCCAATTTTTAATTGTCCTGAAGATCCCGGTGTGAAGCAGATCTGCCCATGGCCTCCACTCTCACAGGTGGAAGCCACTGTTTTCTATTACCTCTCACCGATGTAAATTGTCTGGTGTTGCAGTGAAAGCGTAGAGCCCCAGGCCGCCCCATTTACTCTGTGGTAAGCTTGCCCAAGTTATTTTCCTCTGGAAATTTAGCATATCAGCGTGCATGGTATAGGCCGACAGCAGGAGCAAAAAGGCCTGAGACCTGGTTAATGTACAACAATTTGCTCTTGATTGTGTTCAGGCAGTGTCTTTGTTTTTGTGTATGACTTGATTTAGAGCCCATAGATTACTGAGAATTTCAACATTGTGTTTATTCAAAACCACATAGTGAGTGTGTGGGGGTGGGGGTGTGTGTGCATGTGAACAACCTCAAGCTCATGAAACAAAGTACAGCAAAATTGTTTTCCTAATGAGCAAAAAAGCTTAATTCCTTTGGATTTTCTATAGATGGTTTTGCCCCGAGGGAAGCATTTTGCAATAGCTGTTATCTAAAAATGCAGACAACTTTCACAGCAACAGATGATGGTGTGGGTTCTCCAGATAAGTAGAATAGTGTTGAAACTGATATCCAGGTGTAAGGGTTTAGTTTCTTCATTCCCATTGCTTAAAGTGTAAATGGAAACTAGGCAACAAGTTGGACGCTGACCCCTTTGGATGTGGGAGTATTTAAGACAGGAGCTGGAGCTTCAGTGTACTGAGTAAGAAGCAGGTGCAGGTTTATGGAGCACTAGACGTGGCACTGGAAGCTCAAGTGGTAGAGCCCGAGGGCTGCAGCAAAGAGTGGCGAGAGGTGCTTGAGAAGACACCAGCAACTGTGAATGAAAGACATAAGGCCGTGGTAGCGGGGGCAGTGTGGGAGGGAAGCTGTAATGTATATTACAAACTATTTGGCATAGCGGTGCATTAGTGAGCAGTTTTTGTTGGTGGTGCATGGTGGGTTTTTTGTTATGTGTGGGTTTTTGTTTTGTTTTTGGAACTCCAATTATTGATTTTTAGGTCAGAAGGAAAGATCTGATACTCAAAGGTACTCAAATGTTGGAAAAATAGAGGGCTGGAGTTGTAAAACCTGACTTAACTACAATGCACCTATATTTCTTTCTCCTAGGAGACTTCTCCTTTCACTTTCATCAGTTTGGGACTGATATTTGCTCTATTTCTTTTAATAGTAGGATACACTAAGCCAAAGCAAGTGAGGTGATTTACAGGTTTCCAAAGTCCTATAGAGAAGTAAACACTTTGCCTTTCCACTGGCCCAGCTTTGAGGAGAACAGAGCTGGATGATATATTGGTCCCTTTTAGTCTAAGGATCTGCGTTCCCAGAATTGGTTTGCTTCAGTCTGCCAGCACAAATACCAAGAGCATTGAAGGATCCTCAGGTTCTGCTATTTCACTTTGATATATTGCTGAATACTAGTGCACTCTCTCTGAAGAGAAGATTGGGTTTGTGTACTTGTTTCTTTATTTCAGTGTCTAATATATAAGCAAAGGAATGGCTTGATTATATTTATAGAAAGAGATGTATTCTGTAGGACAGAAATCTGTAATGGGGAGAGAGGTCGGAGAGGCTAAAGTGATGTCCCCAGTGTTTTCAGCCTGCCCACAAGCTATTTGTATGTCATGTTATATTAGCTCTGAGATGAGAGTTACTAAAACAAAATCCATTAAGACAAGACCTGATGTTATCTCATCTACCTTATGTATAAGATAGTCTCAGTCCATAATTTTTTCTGTATAAAGAAAGCCAAATGTTCACTCCCCCTTCAAATTCCCGAGGCTTTTTAAACATGCATTTGGGCTTGCTCTTTAACAAAACAGCTATAGAAAGAAGACAGAGGCAATGGGTTGCATAATAGCGATGGCTGAGATGGACTCGTTCCTCTCACTGTTTAGTGTTTTCTTTCAGGTCTATTAAAAGCTATCTAAAAACCTCGAGAAGCTTCTAAAACTGCTGCTTTCTTAGGAAAGTAGAACTATTTCTTTGTCTGCAGTCAGTGCACCTGGTTAGACCTCAAGGGCTTCTGCTCTTTCACTGTAGTAACATCACAACTGGTTATTTGGGTATATTTTTGTGCTTTCTGAAAATATTTCTGTCTTTTTAGTGGTTTGTAGGTTGTTTTTTACTTGCTTGTTCTACAGTTGTGTGTTAATGATGGTTTTCAATAAAGTCTACGACTCATTCTGTCTGGACTGTGGGTAACAGGAGAGTTGTTATGCAGTTGCTTAATGTGTGGTGGTATTTTTTTCTTAAAAACGAGAGAGAGAACATTATTAATTATGGATGACCAGCTTCATTAACTGTGTCCAGGCATATTGCAGATTTCTGGTGCTGTTCCCAAGGGTGAGCTTTAGCTAGCTGTGTGCTATATGGTTTACTTTTCACACAGACACTATTCCCAGCTTTCACCAAAATAACTTATGTACTTCTGTGCAACTGAATGAACGTGTAGATACAAAAAAAAAGAGATGAGGGAAAAGCATATGCACTTTGTTTCCTAGTGGAGTAAAGAATAATACAGCATGTTCTAATTGATAGCAGACTTGTATGGTATTTTTCTTCCTATGCATTTTCCTCTTCCTCACTGTTGGACAGTGTTTAACATGCTTAGGTCTCCTGAATTTGCTATGTTGATTAGGAAATTAAGCATCTTGTGTTGGATGTGCCTGAAGTACAAACTGTGGTTAGCTGGAGTAACTAGTAGTAACACCTGTGGTACTTCCTTTTGGAAGTCATCAGTAGTCTTGAAGATTGTCTTCTGTTTAAGACCTTTGAAATAGTCAGGAAACTTGTGTGTTGCATTTATTTTGTACTATTTTTATTGCATTTATGTGGAAAGACAAACATAACACTATCATGTGTGGAAGACTGATATTAAAAGTTTTAGCTAGTGACCATAAGGAAAAAAATGAAAGTACAGGTTAAAATTTGTTAACATAATGTTAGAGGAAACATTTCTGTAGCATTTAGTGTTTTTTTCAAGTTTCCACAAAATAACATTCTGGAGATTTGGTACTTCTTGGGTAATTTGGTGTAAATTGTTAAGTCTAAAGCATCATCTGTCTGAGTTTTTCACAACCAAGTGAGTGCCCCTCAGGCACAGTGTGAGCTATTTCAGGAATGCCTCACCCTTCTGGTCTGCATCTTTTACCTCTCTTACCACCACATACCTCCTGGATGGCATGTTCAGGACATGTTCTTCTGAGAGTTGGACTCTTACTGTAATCTTTCTATAAAAATCTGTATTGCCATTGGATAGTGTTTTTCCCCCTTTTTAAAGCCCTGTCTGTGAAGCAAAAGGTTCTGATTAAATGCCATTCAAGACAAGACTGTGTTTCAAAGTGGTATTGATTGCAACAGCTGATAATGCTTGCTCTTAAATTGGGAGCAACTGATTTTTATACTTCAACTTACTCTTATGCATTTTGGTCTATGGAATTTTACTCCCTTGCCTATCTGAATGAAACGAGCAATGGGTTTGCTGCTCTATCCAACACAGCTTATCCAACACAGTT
>JAVCKT010089462.1:0-12061 GCA_032273925.1 Rhynchotus rufescens
TGTACAATGATTTACCCTGTAGTGAATGTACTGTCTAGCCATGAGACTGGAACAGAAGTGCAAAGACAGTGATTTGTGAGATTTGAGACTGACAGTATCTATTTATTTACTAAACTGCATACATCCTGAATTTAGAGTTTTAAGAACATTCATTCAGATTTACAGATCACTGTTGGAAGACATTGAATCTGTTCTATGAGTGGGAATTCCCATAAAACATAGGATAAATTGTGAGCATCTAGGTGTTCATTTAAAACCAGTTTTGTTGCTGCTATACTAAGAAAAGTTATGAAAAGATAAAACAGAGTGCAGAACACAAACCTGGCAGTTCAGCAGACAGTGCTGTGGATATGAAGGAAATAAAAAAAGTCCTATGATTTCAAGTAGAAGACATACACTTACTCAGGAATGCTGCAAAACAGGAGAGCTTTAGTCAAAGTTCAATAGCTGTTCCATGTAGTTCCTACAAAGCAGAAGGTTAAAAGTTATCTCAGTGCCATTTAAGACTGCTCTTTGTATCTTGCGTTTTAAATCTCAGCAGCTTCACAGCAACTGCAGTAGTGGCAACAGTGGCAACATAGACTGCCCTGCTATAAAATAAATAAATAAATCATGAGGGAAGTGCTCACTGCATATGGTTTGCCAGAGAAAATCATCTCAGCCAGTGGGCCACAGTTTATTTCAGACGAATTTGACGTGTTGCTAGGTCTAAATGCAGTGAAGTACGACAAAGTTGCTTCATTTCAGCAAGCATCAAATGGAGCAGGGGAACATTTTGTTCAAGCCATTAGCTAGGCAACCTCACTAACAAGAGGTTATCATGAAACTGAAGCTTGTTTGGTTACTTTTTTTTTTCTTTTCTCTTCTGGTAAACAATGGCTCTGTAGCTCTGTATGTCACAACAAATGAAATATTTGGTTAGTGGTTCTTAAGTGGAAAGACAAGAGGAGTATTTTTTCTTATTATTGCTTAAATTTTCCCCTGCATTAAGCTAAAATAACATTTTAGAGAATTTTAACCCCCTCAGAAATCCTTATTCTCTGGCGATTGTTTAAAAAGAAATGGTTATAAACAGTGTTACAAATATGTAGCACAAGCATGAAAGAGTATTATGATATACTTATGAAACACTCATAAAAGCATGCTCTGAACACACTTAACTGGATGAGGCATTGCCTCTAAAAATAAAGTTTCCAGAGGGGGAAAAAGAGAACTCAAATGAACCATACTTGTGTTGTGTGTACGGGACAGTAGACCATGCAGACTATATCTAAAGCTATTTGAAAGTACTCATAAAAATTGATCAAATATTTATCTTAGATTATTGGATAATCTAGATTTATTACATGCTTCATAGAAGATTTGCAGTTTTGTTCATAGAGATGACAACTATTGAAGTAGAAATAGTCCTGCTCTTCTTGCTTAAGATGAATGCAAAGATTATCATCAATATAATACATTCCAGAGATTATTGTAAGAGGCGACTTTAACAAGACCTTCTAATTTATTAAGGATCAAGCCATGCAAGATCCTCAGTTTTGCACTCCCATATCAGAACTTTCAGATGTTTGCATCTTCTCATTTCAGTAGTTTAGTAGTTAGTGAATAGGTTGCTTGAAGTCTGCATTCATTACACACCAAGCACACCTGGCCAGAAGAGATATGCTGTATATGCAAAGCCAAGAGGTTACTTTTGGCCCAACCAATGTCTTAATGAACTAATTACTATTAAGATAGCTACAGTGATACTAACACAGTCCAATTTGATGCCAATAAGCAGAAATATAACCAAACTGGATAAGAGGCAGCTGGTTGGTAGATAATTGGTTACAAAAGAGTGAGTGGAAGCTTTGGGCAGGCAAAAACCAGGCCTATGAAAGCCCGGAGGCTGGTGCTGTTCACTCACCAGCCAGCCTGTGGCCTTCATTGCTGAGTTACAAGCTTGCAGCGAGCAGCTGGGGCAGCCGAGGCCTGCAAGGCTCTGAGAGTTTGCTTGGCAGCTTTTTGCTTCTGGCCTAGGAAATTGTGTGGTGTTATTGTTAAAAAACAAAATGAATGAGAAATAATGATTTTTGATAATTTCACATTGAGAAAAATTACAATAGCAATGTCCTGTAGGGAACAGTTGTTCAACTAGCAGTAAAGATATCAATGTTGTCCTTGCATCTCTGCCACTGACTTGCTGCATGACTATATCTGTTTGTCACTGTGTTTTTTCTCTTGTTCTTGGTATCATTTAATTAGATCATATGGCAGCAGAAATTAATTCTTAGTGTGTGCACATAGTATGGAGCACAACAGAATCGCATAAACTCTCTAACAATACACTTATTAGTGAAATAAAGATTAATACTCAAACCTCTTTAGACGTGTGTGCAAGCCATGAGAAAATGTTAATTGGCACACTTAGGACTTTTAAAATTATATTCTAACTTTTCCTGGAAAAATTCTTGAGAGTGTTTAGTTTAGTTGAGAAACTTGTATAGACCTCTGAAAATGAGAAACTGGGTCTTATTGTGAATAATAATCAAAGCACAATAAGTCTTTCAGAGCTAAGATTTTTTTGTTCTTTGAGATTTGCCAGTGCTTTCTAATCTCATTCTTTTGCTTTTTATTTTGTGACTTTTTTTTTTCCGCTTATGCTTTTATTATTGCTTAGGGCTTGCAAGTCTCAGACACACACACACACACAAAAAAATCTTGTTGATCAGTTTTAGAAAATGGCAGATGAGAAATTCTTATCTACCCTAAATTGTCATAATTGCCATGGGGTGAATATATCTTTGTGTTTTGTAGGTCAGAATCTGTGTTTAAGCTCAGATTTTAGTAAGGGGGAGGGTTTCAGAGAGTCTAGCCCCCCATCCCTTGCCCCAGATGTGGCACATTTGCTCTTGATCACATTGGGTGGCATCACCATCTCCCTTCTGCTCGGTCTCCATCCTTCTCACACCCACTGTGGCTGCAGCTGCCCCATGCATTGCAGTCACCGACAAGCCTGGGACACCAGGAGCTGCTTTCTGCAGAATGAGAGTTTTGAAAACCAGCTCCGTCTCTCTGTATTCCGATGGCAAGCAGCTCAGTCAAAGAGCAGGCTCGGATTGCTTTGGGGACAGCTATGACTGTCAAGCACAACGCCAGTGGTAAGGTCACTAAGGAGACAGCCTTAAATGACAGTGTCGTGATCTTGCCAACTGGTCCTTGCCAGCCTGCTGGGGCTCCGGCCAAACCCTGCAGCAGGGTGGAGAGGACAGCGCAGACGGAGCCTTTGCCCTGCTGCGCTGAGAGAAGGGCTCGTGGTGAATAGCAATGACTCGCAAGACACTGTGGTTTTTATAGGTACAGTTGAAGTGTCTCCAACTTTGACTTGCAGACGAGAATGATTTTGCTTGACAGAGGTGTTCTCAACAGACATCCATATTGATGAATGTGAGCTTTCTGCCTCTTCATCAAATACATTCTGTGATGTTATCACTGATGCTGTTTTTTTTTCACGTGTTGCCTCATTATCCTACCACTTCGTATTTTTGCATTTAGTTCTATTGACTACCCCTGTGTTCATGGTTTTCACACAGACTTTTCTGCTTAGTTTGCATGTCAAAAAATCTAGTTTGCAGAAGCTATTGCAAGATACATTGTTTGAGGTTTAACAGTTCTACATTAGGGTAACAGAACTTCAGAGGAAACCCTACTCTGCAGAAAAAGTTAATGTATATAAGCTCAGAAGAGCAGAGTTCTGTTGTTGGGGAACACTGGAGAATTCTCAAAGAAACATTGTTAATGTCATAATATATGTTAGACTCCATTTAAGTGAATTAATTATTTGATAATATGTGTGAATAATCATAGTCAAGAGATTTATTTAAACAGAATCTGATTTAATGCAGCGCTGTAATGGAAACTAACCTCTGCCTTAATCTGGAGGTGTACATCAGTATTAAAGGGTTGTGTGTCAAGGATGGACATCAAGGATGCCTATTCTCCTAAGCACTTAATTGCTGTGTTTAAAATCATTCTTCTCTTTACTAAGAACTGGTATTTTGCAATATTGCCTAACGCTACACTGGATAGTCTGTGCTGTGTTTTTTCTTCTTTCAGCAGTTAGCATTTTAGTGGTTTTTAGTAACTAAATATATCTCTCCTCTCTACTCCCATTTTTTTTCCCAACTCCTAAAAAGCTCCAGTAGCCATAGGGTACTTCAGGCTGGAAGGGAGCTCAGGAGGTCTCTAGTCTAACTTGTGCTCAAAGCAGGGTCATCTGTGAGCTCACACCAGGCTCCTTGGGATTTGGAAAACTGCCGAGGATGGAGAGTGCAACAGATGTCAGAAGAGATAACTCACTCTTATGTGCCTGATAAGGGCATGTAGGACATTCTGTACTTGGCAAGCATCAGTATTATTAAGTTACTAAATCAATCCGTGTGCAGAAGATGTTTATAAATATATTCCAATTAGAAGGGGCTAGTGGTGACCGTAAGTTCCACCTGTAACTCTGTGGTAGTGCAGCTATATAGCTTGGCACTGGGTCTGCTACCTACAGATGTTCTAGTTCTTTCCTTATGGAGGCCACATACAGTGACAAAAATATTTGCACTTTGATTTCAGTGCAAGACAGCTTCACTTGAAAGATGCTTTTGTTTCCATTGAGTTGTGAAAAGAAGCACAAGGTATTTAGACTTGCTCATTTCTAGAAATGATAGATTGTATTTTGGGGCAGGTGTTTTAAAATCTTATTAAGGTCAGTTCCAAAGGGAAGCATTTCAGGGCTGGCTTTTACAAACCTCAGCCTCTATCTCCTTCCTCTTACTGCTTACCTTGGTACAGATATAAGAAACTTTTGTCTCGGTTACAGTAACAGGATCACAGTGGTTTGGTTTTTAGGAAACTAGCAGAAGAAAGTAGCAATGTTACTGCCTAGTGATTATAGAGTGGGCATGTTTCTCAGCTGATGTATTACTGAATAGAGTGGTAGGACATTAACGTTCTTAATGTCTCCTAACAGCATATGACAAATGTGTCAGGAGTAATTAGATATTGCTAACTACTGAACAGTGGTTAATTCACTTACCTGCCGGCACATTTGCCCTTTCTATCTGGCAGCTCAAGTTGAAAAAACACTGGCACTGGGCTCTGAGCCATCACCTGCACGGGGCAGGGAATTCTCTTCAGTGAATCAAGAACAAACTTTTTGAGGATTTACATCTCTGTGTACATGCATAGATCAAGAATTTTTTTCTTAAAATTGCCAGATCCTTAGCTAATGAAAGCTCCATTTCACTGAAGTGAAAAATCTCTGCTCTTTTCTGGTACCTGTAGTTTTAATCAATTGTACTGCTCTGAAAAGTATACAGAACTCTTGAGATACATTAAGGCTAACAGACTCTTTTAAGACTATATATAGAACTATACTGTACACACTTATGTTTTTAGAGATTCTGCAGCATTTGTTTTAGATGTGTAAAGTCGAGTTTGTGCCATAGTTGTGTTCACTTAAGGTATTCTTCACACATAATCTTCAAGGTTACAATTGCCAATAAAATTTACAACTGGAACAGAATTGACTAGCTTAGCACTTTTTGCCAAAGTTTCCAACAATTTACATGGTAGGCAGAAAACAAGGTTACATTAAGGGCCAAAACCCTGCTCCAGGTGCTGCTGAAATCCATGGACACATTCACACTGACTGGAGAGTCCTGGAAAGCTGCCCAGCACTGGGGATTGGCCATGGGATGAAGGGGCAAGGAGAGCAGCTTGCATCCTCTGACAGACATTATTGCAGTAATGATAGGGTTTAGCAGGTGGCATAAATATCTACCAAAAGGCCAGAGAAGGGATGGGGGGTTTTTTCTTTTTTTTTTTTTTTGTTTGTTTTCTACAAAGAAATAAATAGATAATGCAGTTTTTAAAAAACAGCACTTAATTATTGTATGTGGATCACACAGGCTAAAGGCCAAAAATCAATAAATAGATGTTTCAGAGTGCAGAATGTCACAATGTGTCACCCAAACTGCATTGAGCTCCATGCGTGGAAACAGAGGCTGATAAATAAGAGGAAAGGAAATAGAGACAGTGAGAGGGCAGGGACTTGCATTTTCCTTTTATGAAGCTGGATGTTAAACTTTGATTTTCTCAGTTTTCACTGTTTGGTCCCTTTCCTCACATTGTGCTATGCTGCAGAGATGCATTTTGCGTGTTTGGTATAAACTGAGGCAATAGGAATTAAAGCAGACATGGGTGCAGCTGTTTCTCTTCGGGGAAGAGGAACGTCACCAGCATCCTTGCTGAAAGCTGTTTTGTCGTGGGCCTGGGTGTTTGTAGGGTGAATGAGGAATAAATAATGTTAAGTTCTTTAGTCCTATTGCTGGCTGCTTTATCAGAAAACAAATGGGATGTTGGAAGATGGTGGATTCACAGAAGTTCCTGGGGATGCTGGCTCGTTGTTGCTTTAGGTTTGAAAAGCTTCTATTGTTTATTAATTCCCTAAATATTATTGTTCTTTCTTCCTGCTGCTCTTCAATTTTAAAAAGATGCTATGTTAATAAGATTAGAAGGTTCTTCTGGTGATACTAATCACCTATATTACGCAATTTTATAAAAAGATTCCTGCTCCTTATCTGAGTGCTTAGTTCTGCTATAGCTTTTGGCAAGGCATCTTCATTAGTATGTTTGAGAGAAATACTTCCTTACAGAAAGACTATTAAATCAGAAAAAAATAATGACCCATAAGACAAGCTAAGGGTGAACGCACAGACATTTCAGTGCAGTAGCTGGGCTTATATCATTCCCTCTCTTCCCTTATGTCTAACGGCATAATTTCAAAAGACAGCTCTTATTTTGGTAGTTTTATGGCTGGCGTTGCTGAGTACTTAATGCAAATGCTCCACGTGCTCCCCCTCCAGAGCACAGTGCCTTTCCTGTTGCACATGTGGGCTCTGCCTAAAGCAGTGAGGTCTCTTTCTCACAATGTCACCTATACTGTAATTATAAGAATGACTATTAGCGAATACAGCCGATTAAGATGGTCAGGGTAGGTCTCTGGTAGTTGAAACTGTACTGGTTCTATAATTTGAATCTCACATTATCATTTTTAAAATCCTTCATATTGCCTCTCATTCCTGCCCCTGCAGCAGCAGCCCTTCCCTCTTGTGGCTGCTGGTCCCCTTGCTCAGGTCCTTGAGGTGCTTGTGGGGCTTCTGTATCACCAGCATTTCCTAATCCTCACTGGCTCCTGCAAGGAGAAAACCTTCTGGTTTGTACCAACTGTAGCTAATAATCTCTCTTTGCTGGGTAAAGCTGGTTTTCCCTTTTGGTATCGTCAAATGATGCATGTGTTCAGGCTAATAAATTATCTAAACATACTTGTGTGCTATATTACTGGAGAAACAATGAGTTCTTACCTGATTTATCTTAAACCATACTTTGTAGTGTCATTAAGACTTTTCAGCAGCTTTGAAAAAAATTCAAGCCTGTAGCTAAATGGAAGAATAATACGGTCATTTCTTTGCACTCACAATAAATTTTCCATGCTGTTCACCCCCAGGCATCTAATATTGAGTGAAATACACTCCTTAATCATACAGGAAGCCTCATTGTAATTGTAAATTTGTGGCCAAAAAAAAGACCTTAAGAATACTTACAGTGTAACTGAAATGTTTTCCAAAATGAACAGTTTTATACAGAGTGAAGAGACTTGATTTGTAACAGCAGTCTCTAGATTAGCAATTGGAAAAGGGACAATACTGTGCACCACTACCTTAAGTTTTGCTAATTACATATCTTTGCACACTAATGCACATAGGCAGTCACATGTAAACCTCCGTATCTAAATGAGGTGACTAGCTCCTAAACGTGTTGGTTAAAATATATGTTTTAGACCTCCAAAATGAAGGCAGCAACAGCTAAGGGGCTTCAGCTGCAAGAAGTTTGGCTAATTGGGTGACCCAGTCACTCAAGTTCCTCATCAGAAGGGAAATGGTTAAATGGTTGGTGGCAGTTCCTGCATTTAACTTTGGAGAGAGGTGGCAGCCAAGGAGGGAGGCTTCAGGTTTTGTCCTCTGCTCAGAGCCACCTCTGCTGTGGTTTTGTGGCATTCCGCCCCTGCTACGGGTGGAGAATCAGTTATTGAAAAGGTAGGTGCAGATTTGTTAACAGTTGTTCTATTGTATTGCTGTGCAATGCACAAGGCTGTAGTTGTTCCTGGGAGGTTGTAGCTGGGGATACCTCATCTGAGGAAAAAATTAGAGCCACCTTTACAGCTGCAGCGTGGCAGACCTCGGAACTTGTGACTATAATGAGCAATATTTTGCTGTGGACGTTTGCTTTGGTGTAACTTCAGACCAGGAAATGCCTCAGCAAATTATTTGCTGTAATTCTCCTTTGTTCCTATTTTATTTAGCGTAGTCATTAACCTCTGGGCAAAGGGAGCACTGCCTGTTTGCAAAGCAGCAATAAGAAAGGGTGCTAGTGTGGCACCGCTAATCCATTTTGCACACATGCAGAGGTGCCACAATGAAAATTAAAGTCAAGTTAAGAAAGGTCACAGGGAGGCAAACTCTTATAGCAAGTTTAAGCATTGGTATTAAACAGCTTAAAATCACAAAGTTAACCAGGTTCTCACCAAGTTCATGCTTCTCATCTGTTTCTATGCAGTATCAGGAATACGGAGGCTGTGACCAGGGTGGTATTTACATCACGGTAACTATATGCAATTTTACTGGTGCTGTAAATATAAGTGTATACTACCTCTAGGTACAAAAACTAAGAAAACAGATGTGGGAGCCACTAATGTGTGCACAGCTTTGGCTCCCATTGCTTTCACGGCCACCCAAACCCACAGTCATCAAGGTTAATGTTCTGCATATGGGTGTTTCTAGGAAAGCCACATTGATTTGCAGGAACCATTGGGGTTTGTGCTGTGACATCCTCCGAGCATGCAGTCTCCAGCGGGGTGGAAGGACCACTCTGTACTAAATAGGAAATCAGAGAAAGGCAATAGGAAAATGTAAGCTAATGTAAATTGTCAACGTTAAGGGAAAGCATGTGATGGGAACTAGGAGAAACAGAAGGAAAATGAGAAGAAATAATTCATTAGTCTTGCCTCAGCAATACTGTCTCAATCAAAGGATATTACAGAAATACATCTCTTGTGATTAAATCTCTGCTAAGATAAGGAGCATGGCTGGTACTACTGAAGATTGCTGGCTGTATCTTTTTCTCCCAAGAATGAAGATAGTAGGCAGTGATGATTTCCAAGAACTGAAAAAAATCTGCAAAACATTATCTTTACATAATAGTAAAGAAAACTCCTGAATAGAATTTTCTCATTTGCTGTAAACTTTTCTGTGGAAGAACTGACTATTCAACTCACTGTCATCGTTCATAATTTTGACAAGTGATGACATATATATGCACTTATAAAATCCTCAGCTCAGTGGTCAGATAATGGCAAAAGGATGCAAGCTTGAAAACGGTAGAGGTCTCTAGTTTGATTTTTGTGGTTTTGTAGGGTTTCTTTTTTCTTCTTTTTTCTTCTACATTCTTTTGTGAATACACTTTCAACTTCCAAATGATGATTAGAAAGCCGACTTAGCTGTAATGATAACATATGAAAGCAATACAGTTTTAAAGGTGCTTAATAGGTCATGTACTGTAACTTGTGGTTCTCTAACATTATTAAAATGAGCTGTTTATCTTTCCTGGAAAGCAGTTCCCGGCTGCTCTTGCAGATGCACCTGCCTTGGTTAATGATGCGCTCATGGCATTACATTACACTGCTGTAGATTTTTATCACGGAGGCAGCAGGAAGGGAACTAACTGTGAGTAATAGGGGCACATTTGGTGGCAGCGTTGTGTGCTCCTAATGAAATACTGATCGGATTCCTACACCCCCTCTCTTCTCTCTAGCTGTGAGGCATTTACTGCAGGTTACTGCATGCTTTTCTAGCACTTGTATGTAGAGGATAAGCTCTCACTTCGCTTTCGCTGCTCCCTCATGATAATTTCTCTTTTGCTGCGTAGATGGAACTGTTTATAGGGCTACACATCCCTTCCATATTGTGCTTGCTCTGTAATTCTTGTGTTTACAGAAATCCAGCAAAAGCATTTATTGCTCTTCCTGATACATCAGCACAGAGGTCCTGCAGTCAGGTATATGAGGTTGATTTAGGCCTGCTGAAAGTTCAGCCTAAAATTTTAAATGGAAATCAAGGTAACAAGGCAGATTGTGGCCGGTTTGCAGGAGTGTGTGTTTATACCTGGGAATCCAGCCGGAAACCTCTACACCTCCCTCGTTGGAACCAACAACAGGGAGAACCAAAGGCCCCTGAAGTTCAGAAAACTGATCTCTCTCATCTTGAGGCACCGGGGAGGACACTTGCCCTGTGTGTACTGAATATGGATGGAGTTGTTGGGCAAAGGGAAGCTTCCTGGTGCTATCTGATCGCAGCAACCATGATCGGTCTGGAAAGCTGGGTTAAAGGCAGAGAGCAAGGTGTGGTGCGAAAAACGCGGTGCAAGGTGGTAGGCCTGCCTTTGGGATAGAGGAAACCCAGAATAAAAGCAGCAGCAGCAGCGAGTAAAATACTTGAAGTGAAAAGTCTGAATTAGCAGATTTTTGTTTTGATTTGACCCCACTTAACAGCTTATCTTAAAGAACTAGGCACCCATCCCCAGACCTGGAAGTATAAGCAGCTAGAGCTCAGGCTAAAAGGAGAGTATGAGAGCTGTCTCCTCTGTGAACTCACTTGTTTCAGTGACAAGTTAATTAAAATGAAACACGGGACTCCAGCTTTGCCAGGGACCAAATCCAGCATTTAGAAGGTCTAATATCACTATTGTTGTGCTCTTGGTCTAATATAATTTCATGATAAATTGATCCTGTTTATAACTCATATATAGACACACTAAAAGATTAAAATGCATCTAAGCACCCTGACTAGACCTAGATTTTTAAAGGTAAAATTTGGGCTGTATTAAATGTATTTCTATATGTATATGATGTGTTTATATGCCATAGTACATTGTGGACTATATTATTTCATACAGTCACACAAACATACCATGCGTGCGTTGCAGTATTGCGGTCTGAAGAATCTTCTCTTCTAGGTCTGATGGCTTTTCAAAACTTAAGTCAGTGTAATGCAAATTTTAATTGCTTTGCGATGAAGCCATTGTTTTGAAAGCTTCTTCCTATTTAGTAAATCTGTAGCACAGCTCTTAAAGGCTTAAGGAAAAGTATTTGATGGTCTTCTGCTTATCCCCAGTATCTCTCTGTATAGATGTACATCTGCCTCAATTGTCTCATCTCCAGTTTAATTATCTCATTTATATATTTCAAACCCTCTGCTCATCATGCTCCACGGGGCAGCTGGAGGGATTTAAATTGTGTGCTGTTAGATACAACTAGTTAAGGTATGCTTTTTATGTTATTAAATATTATTATGAATTGCATAGTACATTTGGTAGTAATGGAACAACATATTATGTGGTGTTTCATATAAAATATTGTGTTAAAAGTCTGGTTGCAAGTTTTAAAACTTAAAAAGTACTTAAACATGGCTTCACCTGTTTCATCCTGCAGTACTGCTGCCTCTGCATTTTAAATCTTGCATAAATGAATACTTTTTCCCCCGTTTCATTTAGGGCAGTAGAAAGACTACCTCTTGTACCATTTATATTTTGCAGGTGCCATGCTGTAGGACTAAAAAATTGCTCCCCATAGAATAGTTTATCACTGGTGAATCAAAGTAGTAACCATCTGCAAAATAGCTGGTACAAGTTAAAATGCTTCTCATAGCCGCAGGTCAGCCCCACATAAATGAAAACAGAACTTTCATACCTATTGTAGTCTGATTCCTAAGAAGATAAAGAGGTTCAAGACTTACTGTCAAGTGGGATGTGTGTCCTTTCACTGTATGAAACTAATAGTTATTCAGGTTACTCCTGACCTCTCAGTCCTCCTGAAGAGCTGCTTAATACTGTACCTTCAAGAGCAGGTATTTTAGTACTTAGCAGAGTGAGAGCAGCTAAAGATTAGCAGAATGCGGCCTGTAATAAACTGTAGACA
>JAVCKT010089582.1:0-14439 GCA_032273925.1 Rhynchotus rufescens
AGCAGCTGTCTAGAATAAACAAAACACTGAAAAAATGTCAGTGTTCAGGGAAAATCAACAGGGGAAGATGTAGAAAGGAGTTTTTTTAACTTAATTAAAAAAAAATGAAAATCAAAGACAAGATAAATGCTTGCAAGTACAATGCAGATGGCATAACATACTTGAGGCTTTTATATTGAGACATATATTGAGACATATTGAGACATTTTATGTTGCATTACATAGCACTTGACATATTATCTTAACAACTTCCTATAATTTCCTTTATACCTTTCCTCAGGCTGTATAAAGTCTATCCACAATTTTGTACATAATGTTTGTAGGAGTGATCAGATCAAACAGAATTTTCTACACACAAAAAAAGGGTTCACTCAAATTCCTACCAGGATAGGTTTCTAATGCAATTAAGAACAGTCCAGACTAGCTTGTGTTACCACACTTAGTGTTATATATGGATGTACCTTGAAGAAGTGCTTCATCCAGGTTCCTTGCATCCCTGCATCCATTATGTATAACATAGACTGCTAATTTGTAGATTATTTGCTGTTGTTGTTATGAGTATTATTATGGCTGACTTGAAACACAAGTGTGATGGAAAATGATATTAAAAATGTTCACCTTTTAATGGAGTATCTCTCTATAATAGTCTGAGTAGAATTCAATGCCCAGTACATTAATATATGTGCAGACACATAGTGAGAGGCAAATATTGTTTTAATGTTTGGCTTTCATTCTTCATCTCTAATTCTTTCAATGTTCAAAATATGATTTCATCTTCAAAGGATCTGAGTGTGTGACCAGAAATGACTTACAGTAGTTTTTGCAAAATACTTACAGTCTTTTGGCATGCTCTTATATCCAGTTAATCTCCTCTATAGGACATTAGCACAACCCAAATCATCTGACTGGATCAGAGCACTGATGAATTTAAAAGCAACATAAAAACAATTATAACTCCCCATCAGGCTTTTAGCTTATAATTTTATTGTTATTTTAATGGCATCTGATTTTGTCTTTTGTTTTTTTTTATAGAGATAAAATCTGTATATAGCCATATACTTTATTAAGTTTATGCAAGATACAAACATACATAAGATAAATATACTTTATTTACCATTAATAATGATTACTCACCCTAGAGATTCTACAGCAAGGGACAAAGTTGCTGTGGCTTGCCATGACACTCCATAAAGCAGACAGTGACAAACTATAAGCTATGTCACCAGTCACCTAATGTGACCCATTATCAACAACTTCAGGGTATCTTATACCAACTCAACATTTCCTAAAGAGGAGGGAAAAGGAAAAAAAAAAGGCAGAGCAAAGTTAAATGAGATTTGGCCATAGCTCATGCATCACCTTAGGCCTGGGTTTCTATTAAGCCTGGGTGCTATTTCTTACTTCCTGACATTTTTCCCATGACACTTAACATCACTAACTCAGGCTTTTCTTTCTCTTTCCTTCTCATTTCCCTACCTTCTCCCCTCCCCTGCACCATCACTCTTTACAGGTCCCCACATGCTCAGCAGAACTAATTTCTTCTATCTATTAAAAGACTATCACATCTGCCATGCTGACTGACATTTTGCATTTCCCTGCCTTCTGCAACCTTCAGATTGCCTCAATCTATTTCTTTTTTTTCAACATTTGGTTGAGTTAAATGCAAGAAGAATGCATTCTTCTTGCAAAGTCAGCTTTTCCTCAGCTCCTTGCTTGGCAACTGCCTGGTTTGCTCCAGGGTACTATCTGGATAACATCACCTCACACTGATGATGTAGAACACGTAACTTGCAGCATGCAGTGTATGAATTTTAGGACTCAGCCCCATCAAAAATAATGGAAGGACTCATTCATATTCCTGACAAGGGAGGATGGTAGAGACTCTAACCCTTTTTTCCTCCACTATCCTATGTGCTGCTATGGCAGTAACCTGTCCTTTAGGCAAAATAGGCCACCAGTCCTCTCTTTTCAATGCTTCTAAAACATATCACAGCTCTCATAAGGACCTTTATCTCCTGCCCTTTCTTCTTCTGCAGCCATACATCCAAGCCTTGCCTATCAACTCCCATCAGCTCTTTGCATGGGCCTTCAAATGCAGTCTTGACACTGCTAGGCGAGCCTTTATGGAGCTGACACAGGAGCTGCAAACTTCCTTCAGGAGTAAGTCTCTTCTCCTGTACAAATGTCTATCTTGTGGCATATGTAGTATTATTTTAAAGTGATCTGTCTTCCTGACCCTTTCAGAGGAGAAAAAGCAAGTATGTGCCTGGGGCAGAAGCCTCCAGATAGCCAAGTAATTCTCAGCAGTAATTCCCAGCAGGAGTATCAAAGACTTTCTAGGAAGTCATTTGGGGTCCTGGATGCGCTTGTTTGGGCTGCATCACACAGCCCGATGTGGCTTCTCTGTGATCTGAGGAGGAAAGAGGGTTCCCAGCCTGTCCCTGAGGTCCTGGATATAAATAGGCAGCCGTTTCAAACATCATGGAGTTGAGCGTCCTCCTCTGTTCTGCATAATAAAGCCAAATTGCTACGACTGTGGCATTAAATGCCAAACACAGCTCATATGAAAAACTGGAGCAGCCTGGAGATTTTTCTTGTGTTCTGTCAGCAGAACATGTCTGCTTGCAACAAGAAATACCTATATCCATATGCTTTCTGTCAGCCCACATGACAAATGCAGCATAGTCCTTGTGCTTCCAGCAAACAGAGAGAGAAAATGATATATAAAGGCTTTCTCTGTTCTGATTCATGGATAGAAGGCACGCTACAGACAAAGAAAAATGTCAGGTCTGCATTCTGATTAGGGATATTCGACTACAGCAGCTGTGAGACGATTTAGGGGGAAAAAATACTATTTTAATATTTATGGATTTTGAATCCAAGCTAAATCTATTTGCAAGTGTTTGTGGCTCAGCTAGCACTCACTAATGCAGGCAACATGAAGACCCCTCAGTCTGGGCATGCATCTTTGCGGTGTCAGGGTGCCAGTGAGCCCGCTCGGTGCCACAGCTGAACCAGCAGCTGGAGGACATGAGGGTGTCACAGCTGTTTGCTCTCTTGGGCCAGTGGTAAACTGCAAATTCCCTCAAGCCAGGGAGGAAAGACGAGGGAAGTTGGCTCTTTCTAATGATGTTGGAGTGGTGTAGGATAGCCCTAACACCATGTCTAAAAAGAAAAATATACTCTCAAGTGATCCCTTTATCTTCACTTCAAAAGCAATCCTTTTATTGTTGTATAATACCCGCTTTTGTAAGGCTGAGCTTTCTACATTGCAACGAGGGATATCAAAAGATTACGTCCCATAAACTAAGTCAGACCTTTTACACTCCTTATTACTTACTCCATCCCCATTTATGCCCCACATTTTAGTGGGTAAAATTCCAGCCTTCTACAGAATAGATGACAAATGATGAGGAAAAAAATTAAGACCATAAGTATATCAGGAAAAATAATATTTTTAGGCTCAATGCAAGACTGAGGGTGGAATTCATGACCCCAGGTCCTCTGGATGCTTACAGAAGGATGGGAACCTCCTAAAAAAACATCCTGCAGCTCTGTCTTGTGACAACTGCCATAGCAGCAATGACTTACATTTGCAGTTGACTTGAACAAGTCTGAATGACTAGATTAGGGAAGAAGTTTAAAAAAAGTCATTAAAGCTAAGAAAGTGCTAAAGTATTTAAACTTATCGGTTATGTTCATTACTAAGCTACTATTTATCTTTCAAATCTGTTCTTTTGGTAATCTTTAAAAAAAAAAAAAAAAAGTTGAAGATATAAAATCAGGAAAATGTGACAGCAGTGATTCTTCCAGAATAGTGACACAGAAACAGGAGGTGCTACTAGCTATGTTAAAGAGCCTTTTTTTCCCTATAAAATCTATACACACAGAAACCCATATTTGCAAGTGAAAACAGCTGCTGATGTGTGCAACTGTTTATTCTGAATATGGAAATAGACATCTGCATGGGCAAATGGATATGAATGCCAATTTTCTCCTCAACTTTTGTACAGACAGGTTTGATCCAAAGTCACAAAAGCTTTTTACAATCTTCCCAGTGATTTCAGGAAGTTTGACCACAGATGTTATTCCCAAACCACAGCCACCCTTCCATTGCTCTTAAAATATCAAGTTAACTTTTCTTTCACTTATATCACAGTAAAACTGATACTGAGTCAAATCAAGCCCAAATACTCTAAAAAGGGATAATCTCAAGAAGGAAGCTTGACAGTCACTATGCAATTACACATGAATCACACTGTTAGATACACTCTCCTGCAGCGGGTATTTACAAGCAAAAATTAAACACTTTTTTTTTTTTTTGTCTTTTCTCCAGTGAAAAACAAAACCCATTTAAATGGAAAAACTTCCAAATTTCTAAAATTGAATGTGAATATGTGAAATCTCTACACTAAAAAAAAGCTTTCAAAAAGCTTTCAAAAACTCTAGAAGTTACATTTTTCTGCTGCTTATGATAAAAGATAGAAAGATCTAAAGCTAAAAGTTAGATAATTGCAAAGCTTTGAAAAACTCTGTTAATGCTGATGAGTTTTGTTTTGTTTAAATCTGAAGAGTCACAATAATTAGCAGATTTCCAGGTTGCCCTTGGGCAGAAGAAAACCACCAAACCTCTGATGATGCTCAAAGAGCTACTGAACATTCAATTCATCTCTGTCTTCTTCCATACTTGCTTCTCCACAGATTGTCTGGGCCCTTGATCTACTGTTCTGTGGGCTTCGGGGGATCTTCTGCTTAAAAAGCTCCTGGGTGCCACATGCTTACCCATCTGCGTGGATCAGTTTCAAATCAATGGTCAGGCCTCAAAAAGAGCTGAAAAGCAGGCAACTTACCAAGAAGCAGCGACCTTCAGCACGCCTTTGGATGGCTGGTCAGCACAGGAGAGGTTGCTTATTTTGCTTTGCTACTTTATGTGTATTTTCCAAATCCTCCCACGGTTCATCTAGAAAAACTGATTTCTCTATTCCTTTGGCTCAGGTCACAGTACTTTTAAGTGAGTTCCTCTGCTTGGTTTGCAGACAAATAAAGTTAGAAGCAAGTTTTATTTACAGTTACAGTTAATGTGACAAGAGATTCGTAGTCAAATGCCTACTAAGAGAGGATATGACCATCTGTAACTATTTAGAAATATTAAAAAGTAAGGAAAGATAAGTATTCTTGAAAATAATGCATTTAGTAAGCCACTGAAATATAAATGGGAATAAATAAAACACAAAGAAAAGGCTAAGATCATACAGAAAAGGCTTAGCAATATGATCAGTCAAACTCTCAGAGAGGTGGTAACTATACCACGCAAACTTTATAATCGCAAATTCTTATGCATGAAATAATAGATAATAGATTAATAATTTTTTGCAGGCCTTATATATTTCTGATTTTCACACTGAACACATCTTGTATCTCTTCATGCTAGATCTGTTAAATGAATAAAAATACTTATTTCACTAATCTTTCTTAGCACTGTGCAAAATATTTACGTTTTTGTCTTTGTGTTGACATGCAAATATTTTTGGCTACAAATCAAGACCAGCATTTGCAAATGACTACTTTTTTCCTATATATTAGATAGCTGCATCTGGTCAAAATAGCAAACCATGCCATAGGTCATTAAAAATAGATTTTGCTGCAGTAACTGTAATATATAGCAGTGGTTTCCTTCATCTCTCTATGGGATTGTATTTCTGTTACTCCCTCATGGTCAGCTCCATGTGTGTACATATATGCACATACATACTTATGTGTTATCTGTGTATATATAAATGCACCTCATGAAAGGATTATATAATGTACCCATTCTTTTTTTTTTCCCTCCATCTTTCCTATGACAGGGAAAAGGCTAACCAACAATACAATTTGCCTACACTCAGTTATTAAGTGGATGCATTTCTCTGGATGTTTCTCTCTTAATTGTCTCATGGGGTTTCGAAAGAGAAGTATTAAGAGTGTACTCTGGGAGTATAAATCTTCTCTGAAGTCATTCAGAGGATAAGGAGGATTTACTCATATAAGATCTTATCTTTGCTGATTATAAAAGGATCTGTGGTGGAAATAATTTGTATGAACGTATTTCTAGTGGTCATTGTTATTATGTAGTGTATACAGTTTTCATTTTTAGACATTTAGACACATTTAGGCATTTCATGTCTAATGAATATTATCTCTAATTCTGAGTATTCCTAGAGAGAGTTTAATTTCATATTAATTGATCTGCTAAATCATTACCTATATATATATATACATATTTAAGATCAATAAAATCTTAATCACTCATTTTAATCTTAAAGTTCTGCTTTCTTATTTAGTAAATATTGTTATCCTGTTTCTTTCATCTTCCATGTAATGTCCAAAAATTATTCAATTGTCCCACATCTGTTTTCTTTTGTAAATATATTCAAAAATAAATTCTAAATTATCTATTTGGTGTTATACCATTTGAAAGCTACAAATAAACTCCAAATAAACATCCATAAGAAACTCCATTATTATTAAATCATAATTATTTCCATCTTGATATCCTAGTCAATCGAACATGTCAATACTATTTGATAGAGAATACAAAGTTAAAGTGCACAAGATCTAAGCATAAAGGTTAAGTACAGACATCTATTTCAACTAGCAAAAATTTCAAGTAAAATCTTTTTTCCTTCATAGTAGGGAAAGACTTAAAACTTTTTATTATTATTGTTTGCTCTTTTTCTTACTCATTTTTAGCATGCATTAATGAATATCTAGTAGAATATATAGTATTCCTGGCCCAAAATGAGTCCGGCAAGGCATGATTTTATCCTGCACATTTGCTCATGATGTTCAATTATCTCTTTGATTCACCTGCTAATTTTGACCTTATACAATGAATTCCCAGGTTATGATTTTACTAGACAATTTAGTGAAATAAGCTTGGAAAACAGTTATTTGACCTTTCTAGATTAAATGGATCCAAATTAAAATATGAGCATTCAGTGTAATTTTTTTAAACTTAATATTTAAAGCCAGATCTCTCTCTCATTAAATTCTTCTGAGTGAAAAGATAATTTCTGTCTTTCAAAGAACAATGGAGATTAGTTTTCTGAAATGATAGTAAAGGTAAATTTTACAGCCAAATGTCATTATGATTTCAGTTTTATTTCAGGAACAGCTGTACAGACAATAAGAAAGAAACAGATTCTTCCACAAATTAAAGACAAAGCCCAAGTTTGGTGACATATGCTCATCTGCAAATAAACTTAATATACTCTTAGTCTTCGCAAAAAAAGTAGGTTTTCTCTGCTAAGCAATGGAGTCAGAAATTATAGAGTCTATATTTTGAGAAGAATGTTTTTGAAGTCATAAAGAAAATATCCATGTTTCACATCACTAAGAATTTCTGCTACATCACATCCAAATCCTACTCTAACTGGGTGCAAGGATAAAACACTGCACTATGGAGCTTAAAGGTATTCAGGAATCTTATTTACAAGCAAGTCACAGAAAAATATAATCTGTCCTTTGCCTCCCAGTTTTGTAAAATTGCTGTCATAATGCAGACTAACAGTATTAAGTACTGTTTACTCCACGACACCAGGGAATAATGATCTTGGGAAATTTCAATATCGTGGGTATATTTGACTTTCATAACCATGCTGCCACGGTTTCCACAACAAGCAGTGTGACCATGAATTAGCATTAAGTTCAGCGCTGCTCCCATCCCCAGAGTGCTCTGTTCATGGTATATGACAAGCACTAACAATTTACAGCTCTTGGCCTCTCCAAGGCCTGAGTGTGCCAGCCAGGAGACCCCCATGGATACGGTGTGACTGATGAGCTCCTCTGTACACCCACTGAGCTCAGCAAACACATCAGCCGTCATGTCTACAGTATTATAATGCAACTTGGTTGATGAGCATCATTAGTGCAACTGTATCAATAGTAAAGTTATTTTTCTGAAGTCATAGGAGATCTGTAATTCCTAAATTCACCTCAAAGCACATGCTTTTACTTTTAATCAATGCCTGTCACATTAATAATGGACTAGTAACGCATGTTAATGGGTGAAAGAGGTGCTTACTTTGGTGAAATATATAAACACATATAGCAGCCTACATTTATTGCTTAGAAAGATTTTCAGTCTGGTCTCACCTCAATGTCACTACCTGACAGTATATAATGGGTGAATAATATTGCACAAGGTGATTGCCCTTAAACAGAAGGGACTCATTGAGTGCTACAGGAATCTACTGCTTCCGAAACACAGATTGGATATTAAGAGAGGCAAGTACAGATAACATGGGAAAAACCTGCTTTCCTAAAACAGATCCTCTTTTTCTCCAAAAATTATTAGCTGCTATAGCTAATATTTTTTAATACTTTCATAAAGAGTAATCAAGCTCTTTCATGTGTCATGCAATGATGAAGTTCTTGGTAAAAGGCTCTAGAAATCCTATATGAACTGTATTTTATTTTCCCAACACAGTTACATTTATCAAAGAAGTGAGGAGAAATGGGTTACAGAACAGTTAGGAGCACTAACCAAAGCTTCATTATTGCTTTTTCAAGCACCTTGCAGGCAGGTTCAGTGCAGGTCAGTGTCTGTTAAAACTTTACAAGATTGGAAAGTTAATGGCTCAGATCTGCAATTTTAAATTATTCAGTTATCACTTGAGTAGTAAGCACAGACCCAACAAACAATAGCTAATACAAATCATGCATGTTTCATAAAGGAAAACCATACTCTCAGAAGTGCATTCATACCTGAAAAGAGAGATTGTGTTTTCAAAATCATTTAAGACCTGTACTTCCTGTCATCACTTTAACTTTCATCAGCAAAACCTCCAATTGACTTGAATAGGAATTTTATTCAGAAACTGCAAACAGATTCCAATCTATAAAATAATAATGACAATAATAATAACAATAACAACAACCACATTAAAGTTTTATATGCAGGATGGGGAGGAAGCAGCACTATGAAGAGTCTGTTTCCAATGGGTTGGACTCTCCTATGGCTTCTGTAATACCCCCTCAGCCCAAACACCTTTTGATGCTTCTTTCTGCTAGAAAGGCAGAAAGAAATGGAAGATTGCATGCTATCCAAAAACTCACCAGGAACAGGGTGGGAGTCAGCGGTATTACAGTGACGATGCACACTCCGATTTCCTCTCAGAAACCTGGGGCAAGTCAGAGATCGTTGTGGCTATAATGTGGCTACCCATCAGAAAGGAGTCTAGCAGAGAGATACTGAATACAAACCCAGAAAAGGGAAGAAAATGGGAAGCACTGAAATGTGCATAACTTACTACAATTTTCAGCATTTTACTAACAGTTAACAAGTTTAAGAGCGTTGAGTCCCTCATAGGCTTTGGCCAGCCATTATTTTCTTTAAATCAGTTATAACATAAATAAAATATGCATTTACTGTCAATACAGTGTGTGCTCTTACTGTTTCAGTACTCTTAACAGTAAAGCTCGTGAGACAGAGAGAATAGCAAAGCAAACAAGCAGGAGTAAAAGGTAAGTCCCAAACATCCAAAGAAGTGATTAGCATGAAAATACAGTGCCTTGAAGTTTCATCTATGAAGAAAGGAAAATTTCATTTTAAATTAATGCATCATGAATATCTCAGATAAACAGAGAGGCACTATTAACTCTAGATCTCTTTTTTAGCTGAATGTTAATATTTTGGTAACTCCGCTATATTAAAACTACAGCTTACAGAGCTGTTAGCCATTTCCTTAAACTTTTTTTTTTCCCTCTTTCTTTCTATAATCGGTTACCTATCCTTGACTTGGGAAGACAGGACTATGTAACATTGTTCTGCTAGCAGAATATTTGTTCCTCTAAGGAATTAATGGTACTATATAAAAATGTCTTTATTGAACCAACATAGCCACTCTTTTAACACAATTACAGAGCAGTCATCCAGGAACAGAAGATGACTTTAAAGTTGGGAGCACACACATCCCTCCATAAATGCTACCTTTCTTCCAGCTGTGGAGTCATGACCCCTCAGGAGCCAAGTCATTTAAAAGTGCCCCAACTACCACAGAACCTGTCAGCTGATGAGACTTGCTACTGCACTTGGTCTTCAAAAGAGCTCTTTCATTCCCAAAGATATTAGCAGGGAGTTAAAGTCATAAATTCTCTCTGCCTTCTTTTGCAAGGTGATTCCTTCTTTTCCAGTTATAAGGTTAAAAAAGTAGAGATTGCTCCTGTGAAGTCACAGTAAATCAGATGTGAAACTTCCAGACTTTTTGCCAAAGTCATTATTTTTCCCTCTGGATTTCTCTTCAAATAAAGGATATGCAATTGTTAGAGAAAATAGCTTCTGTTTCACACACATTATTTCCTCACAGAAATGCAACAAAATACCCATAAAAGATGAAAAGATGCTATCATCATTTTGATAACAAAATGGGCAAAATGAGTATGGAAACAGTAGCAAATGATGGATAGGGTCAGTGATATAGACTACTGGAAATGTGACTATACTTTATAAAACCACAGATAGCATGCTACTTGAACTACAGTTAAAAGGCAACCTCAGCTACATTTCAGCTGTTCGTAAGGCTCTCTGATTCCTCTAAGCTTAAACCGTTCCACATATCACATTACCTGTTTCATAGAAGAAGGCATCTTCAAAGAAGGCTCCAGCAAACAATGTTATTTAGCAAGAGTGTTGATTGTTTTTCTACCTCCTGCTTTTCTATGGGGAAATTCATGCAAGGCTCTCCTTTCAACATAGCCATTTCCAACCTTGGCCTGCCACCAACAAGGTCCCTGCTCTTAGTCTACCCATGTGAAAAAAACCAAGAATCTGCACAAATTTAAATTCCACATAACAACAGTACTAGAAGACTGCAGGATGTCAAAGACCCACCTATTCATCTATTTGCTTGTACTCTTCATCTATTTGCTTGTCCCGGATGGGCTTTGTAGTCTTCACTTGCCAATCTCTTCACCATGCTCTGAAGTAAATAAGAGCTGTTACTGGAGTCACAGCTGGCCTTTGGCATTACTGCCACCATACAGACAAAGAAATCCACATAGATGCTAACACCTTTCATGGGTTGATAATTAAGTTTATTTTCCTACACAAGTATTTATTTCACTTCAAAGTTTTATGAAACTCCAGCTGGTTGCCAGAATCACAGAATAAAAACAACCCCTAAATAGTCAAAATAGCGCCTTATTTTTGGTATTATATGCAAGAGTCTCATCTCCACCTCCAATCCTTCCAGTTGTTCATCAGCTACTGAAAATGCAAAGAATAGGAAGGAAAGATTAACTCATAATGCACACTGTAAAAAAATCCACTGCAGACATTTTCACTTCAGTGTTGGACCTTTTTAACAAGTGTAAACAGGATCACTCTCTTTCTGTATTCTACAAGCTTCCCTCCACTAAAAGCAAGTCTCACACTGCTGAGACTGCAATTAAACTTTAACAGTTCTTACCTTCCATTTTACAATTCACATACCTTAAAAAAGAATCATACATCAAGTCTACGGCTAATTATGAGTCACAGTCAATTTTTCCCCTTCTCTCCAATATAGGCCTTGTAATATCCATTATTATTTTAAATTATTTACATCAGAGTTACTGAATGAAAAAGCTATGCTTATTGGAAGCACTATTGGTACACAAAATAGCTCTACAATATATTACAGCTTCCTACTTGTATTGGACTTATTACTTCATATTTCAAGTAGAAGTAAATATTCCCCTTGTGGGAAAACACTGTCTATTTGTATAAGACATAATGATATAAGGTAAATTGTGCTGTTGGTTTGAGTTAGACCTGCAATAGACTTCAGTAATGTACTATTTCCTTTCGTATATAATGCAATCTTAAGGAAAACAATTAAAAAAAAAAGGTGTCTAAAATTTTCTTTTATTCTTTTAAAGCCTTTTTTTCATACTGATTCTTTCTAACATTGAATGTTGTCTTGCAGATTTTCATTGAATTTAGTCTCACCAGAAGGAATCTCTTTCTCTAGAAGTTTATTTGTGCATTTTTCATTCCAGGTCACAAAGCACCAAGGAACAGAAAAAGGAACCATTCCAGAATGCCTTAGCACAGCCATGCAAAACTTGTGCTCATGGCATATCACTGTGTACACTTCAGTAATTGATGAACTAACAAATATAAAGACAAGAACATAAAGTAGAGAGTCCCCAAGCATATCCAGAGTAAGTTCATTACTACAAAAATGTAATAAAAGAAAACAGCTTTGACAAGATGTTATCAGGAATGATGTAGATAGGGCCAATCCATCTTTGGGCAAAAAAAAGCCCATATCAATGCGAAATAAATACCTGTGTTGGGTCAGAAAAAGGGGCCATCTAATGCTGAGGAAGTTAAAAATAAAAGAAAAATAAAGAAAAAAAAGCACTTACAATACTTTTCTCTAATCCTATACTCAATACCAATCATTTTGAGCTGAGACTGTATGAAGCTCTCATTCACTCATCCACTAGAAAAGCAAATGATATTTTTTAAATCTCACACAACTGAAACCACAAGGTTCCCCAAAACCTAGAAAATCTAATCATTTCATTATGTCCATATTTAAGTTGCCACAGTGCACAAAATTCTTTAAAAAACAAGGAAAAACAAGGGGAAAAACAAATGGACATCCTAATGGTATGAACACAGTAAATCCCAAATTATATCCGAAGGAAGAACTTAGTCACATGACAGGAAGTCAAGGTAGCACATGTGCTTCCAAGTTTCAGTAGAAGAGCTTCCTATTAGAAGTCAATTTAGCCTAAATTCCTTTTTCCAACTTTATCCTTTGCTAACTGGAAACACACAAGAGTAAATACAGCCTCTCTGTCTAATGCAATATTCTGAAAGGATTAACTAAAATCTATCTAAGCAAACGTAATATCATTAAACATTTTTTCAGGAAGACTGGAGGATTATTAAGTGCTCTAGGATTTCCTGCCTAGAGAAGAAAGCTACTTTGGGACATGTCTCAGCCTATGCTAGTGGAGTTTTTATACAATTGCCTCATCAACTGGATTATCAGAAAGGGTGAATTCATTTAGAAAAACAGTTCTTCTTAAGATACTACAATAAAAAACACCAATAAATCCTAAAGAAAACTTCATTTCCAACATTTAAATTGTTTTTTTATATATATAAACAATTGGAAATATAGCGTAATCCCTAATTATTACCTCCTCTTTTTTTTCCCCTGCTGCTTTACAAATCCGATATTTCCTAAGATAAGTCAAAGAAAAAAAAGTAAATTATTTTTAGTGGAAGATAATGTTCCTCTCTCATTAAAAAAGTAGCATAGTGACAATATATTAAAAAAAATAAAACTCCAGTGAAAGGTAACAATCATCCACTGATTTCTAAAATATTAATAGTTAGTAGTGAGAGTAACTAAATATAATACTCAAAGTGTTTTATGCATATGCTGATACCTCTGCTGCTTGTTGCACTTTGTGATACAACTCACAATGAGAGATTTGCAAACTAAAATTTAAAGTATTTCATGGGTTAAGAGGAAATTAATTTCCCTAAAGGGACCATTGATTTGACAGCCACTCAAGCAAAACCACTGACTATTTTTTAAAGAATAAATCCTTTATAAGTGCAAATTGCAAATACAAGCTGTTAATTGCTAACTGCTAAATGTTTACCAGTTCATTTGTAAAACATTCTTTTATCGTATTATTTCTTTTTATTTTCTTGTGCCTTCAGAGTCTTCAATGGAGGAAAAATACACACGAAGGAATCTAATTCTTCCTTCATGCCTTCAAAATTTCTTACAGAAGCAAAAGGAAGAGCCTACCATGGTGGTTTAAGAAAAGAGAAGTTCCAAGTAACAGAAGGTTACTTTAGAGGTGCTTCTGATCAGGGCACTGGCAGACCATTTCTTTAAGGTTTTTTCCCCTCTCTCTGGTTTTTTCTCTTTATATCTTTTTAAAAAGAGAGTCCAGGTCAGAGCAGCCCAGAGGCACCAATGCAGGTGGAGGGACTATAAATGGCTGAGAGAGAGCCAAGAACCACAAGCATCTCCCAGGAGTGCTGCACAAGGAGCACACTGCTCCAGACTGGGCCTGTTTTGTGGCTCCAAGCCTACTCACTAATAGCATAGCTGCTAAACAGACTGAATTTCTAGGGAGCCTGCAGTCAGAAAGCACGAGATAAAGCAGGCTCTATGATTTTAGTGCAATATTTTTTTTCAGGCTCCTACTTTGTTCACTTTTCCATCTCTGCCCTCTCACATTCTTAAATTTAACGCCAAGGTTTGGGTAACACCTACCCAAACCTTGTTTCTCTGTTGGGTTCCTACTTGAAGCACAGCTTTTCTTCAGGATTGGTTAGCGTTACGTTCTTCAGACTTCTACAGTAAGCACTAGAATGAAAAATAAAATAAGAATTTTTTTTTTTTTTTAAAAAGGACATGTTTACTTTTCCTGTGTTTTGTT